>PIJE02000040.1:1000441-1048744 GCA_002895965.2 Coryphaenoides rupestris | reverse complement strand
AAGTATCCTCAGACCTAGTACCCATCGGCAGCTAGGGTAGGCTAGTGCTAACAGTATTGATTTAGCTGTAATTAGAGCTGCCTCCCCAGCCTCCTACTGTGGGGAAAGTAACCAGGTGTCAAATATGATCAGGCTAATTATACAAATCCCCTACAGCTGCGTCAATCAATAAATATGATCAGGCTCATTATACTTGTTAAGTGAATGTTTCCATGTGTCCTCAGTTGTTATACAGATTGTGTCATGCTGTACTATTCTGTACCTAAGTTCACAAAGGGGTGCAGTATTATTATTGCACCACTGTGAGGCACTAAAGCGCTACGCGCTACATAATGCACCTGATGCACATGTTCAGACTTGTTGTTTTTAAGTCAGCTCTGTTGAGCGAAAGATGCATCAGCGGTGCTGAGAAAATAAACCATGCCAAAGGGGCTAAACAGCTCATCGTCTCCGTCCAAGTGTTTCTCTCAGAGTGCAACGTAGGATAAAGCTGCCATCCTTAACGTCAACAGGTTATGGGCCCAGGAGTCATTCGCGGAGAAGTTTAATGTTTTATCACCGTCAGAAAGTAGCAACGAACCGCGTGCTAACGGGATAGCAAGACAAGCTAACATCATGGATCATCGAGGGACAAGCAGATTGCCTCGACTGATGTTCGATGGAGATGAGAATAAGTATGAACTGTGGGAGACCAAAGTGTTGGGACACCGTCACCTATTAGGATTAAAGAATACGATTCTAAGAGAACCAAATGGTGAAGCCGAGTTAGCGGCAGACGGCAAGAAAAATGCTGATGCATATGCTGAGCTAATTCAACTTTTAGACGATAAAAGCCTCTCGCTAATTATGAGGGATGTGCCCGATAATGCAAGAGAAGCCCTGAAGATACTAAGGAGATATTATGCCGGGAAGGGATAATCAACTTGTACACTGTGTTGACATCGCTTCAGAAGACAAGCAGTGAAAGTGTCACGGACTATATCATAAGGGCAGAAACTGCCATCACTGCGCTGCGGAACGCAGGTGAAACGCTAGGCGACGGCTAACCATAGCGATAGCTATGGTCTTAAAAGGACTGCCTGATGGGTTTACGCCATTTGCAATACACGTGGCACATAATGAAGACGATATTGTTACGGCTCGCCCGTCCTCGCCTCCACGCCCGCCCCTTTCTCCTCCCGCTACGCGTGTTGTGGAAACCAACATTAAATTTAGAGAATTCGTGGAGAAGGAGAAGTCGAGGAGACGAAAGTGGCGAAATTGCAAAGACCTTTATTACAGCCTGTTACAGTCATAACAAAGGGAGGCCGGTCAATTGAATATCCTTCTGATCTCAACTCCAACAGATCCTTTTATGGTCTTTCTCTGGTTTCCTTATCCCGCCCACTTGGCACTCCCCTCAATACATGTGTACGCCTCTATGGTAATACACTTGTGAAGCTCCTCCTGTAGGTAACTCCTTGAATTATCTTTGTCTGAGTCTTGTTTAAATCACTTAACTTAATTCGTATTATTATTTCTTAATATAGCACATAAACTAAAGTATTATTATAAAGAAAGATTAAACAAGCATATCCTAAAATGAAAACAGAAATGATGTATATTAAAATGAATACAGGAAATGATTAATAGATGGTTTGGTTTGCAAACCAAAACCCCACAATACAAACTCTGATATTACATATATAATATATTGAAATAGAAATAGCAATGATGAATGAACCACAAAGTATATATATACTAATAAGTAAACAACTTAAAACTAGAATAAGACATTAAGTACAGTTATTAACACGCCACATGAGGAATCTTAATCGACATATATTGAAATAACTGGAATGTGAAAGAATCTGCATCCCCTGCCGTGACCAGCCATTAACATACGAAACAAAGGTAAGTGTCACTCGAGAGTCTCCGTCCTGTCTCAGGGGAACTTGGCTTATCAATACAGTAAATCTCTCTGATGTAACTGAGGGAAGCTGTTTGTAAGATCATGGGTGGGGGTCAGTGCCTCCCCGGTGTCAGCTCCAGGGATCTCCTGCTGTGAATATAGTGGCCAAACACAATCATGTGAAAGTCTGTCGAGGGTTCGCTCTGCGGGAGAGGAGCCCACCGTAAATTACTCCCAACTTATATAAGTATTGTGTTTGCTTTAATTTAGAAATCTCGCTTGTTCGAGATGCAATTATTCTATCTGAGAATTGCTACGTCATATGATAGCCAGGGATGTCCCTTATCTCCGATTGGCTGGAGGTGTAGCTTTTCCTTTGCCCTTCAGGTTGTGATTTCATTCCCGGTGCCTTACTGTCTGAGATTCACTTTTGAAACCTATTGTCTCCTATTTGCATATGACCATTTGCTTTTCTTAATCAATTATTCTATCCTGTTGGAGGTGTTTTTGTCATTGTTCTCTGTCCTCCTGAAGACTCACCGTCCGAGACTTCCTCCTCCTTCCTATTCGACCCCCACCTCTCTGTCTCCTGCTTGTCCAGTACACGTTACCTTCTGTCTCTCTCTGTCAACCCAGCCGTTCGCTGGCAACAAGATGGCGACTATGTTTTATGATGAAATTCTCCCATACGCACCCTTCGCGTTCCTCTACACGCCGCTTTGGACCGGGCATACGGTGTTCCGACTCCCCGGAGTTCCCCCCGGCTACCAGGCGCTCACGTTCCCCATCCTCCGCCGGCCCTGTCCTCTCGGCAGGCTCCTCCCACTCCTCTCACCTCTCGGAGTCGGACATTCCCGGCACGTCGGTGTACATTACCAGAGCGAGTGGTAAATAAAACTGAAACAAAACTGATCTAATTTACAATTGTAGATTTACAAATGTACAATTGCAGATATTCTATAATAAAGAAATGTGTACACAAGGCTGCAATATTGCAGTTTTGAGTTTTTGAGTTTCTAAAGTATACTTATAAAGAACTAAATATATACGGGTGTATAAAGTGTCAACTTTTAAAAAAAAAATCATAAATATATATATAATATAAAATCTATGTATAAAAAACCCAAAATACACAAATACAAAAAATATACAAAAATACAATAAAAAGAAAAATGGAAAAGAAAGAGAAAAATATATATAATAAAAAATAAATAAAATAATAATAAAGTGGCATTGACAGGTGATTGACAGTCTTTATGGAGGTTGTATTCCGTTGTCCTTCTCCTGTCTCAACAGCTCACAAATCTTGCTGCTGTGTTTGCACATTCCTGTACCTCGCCCAGCAGATATGGAAGTTTTTGGTTGTTTGTTAAGTTTTCTAAATTCTTTTGTGTGTTTGAGATCTGTGTGAAGTATGTATCTCTAATGTCTTGGTATAGGTGGCAGGTTGTTAGGAAGTGTAGCTGGGTTTCCACCTCCTGTTGGGTGCAGTGGGTACAGAGTCTGTCTTCTCTTGGTAGCCAGGTCTGCCGGTGGCGGCCTCTCTCCACGGCGAGGCTGTGCTCGCTGAGTCTGTATCTAGTCAAGGATGTCCTGAGTTTGGGATCGGTCACAGTGCTCAGGTATTCTGCCGTTGTGTATTGTCTGTTTAGGGCCAAATAGCATTCTAATTTACTCTGTTTTTGGTTGATTCTTTCCAGTACGTGAGGTAGTTTTCTTTTTGTTTTCTTGTTGTATTTTTATATTGTTTAAATGTTTCACTATAGCGTAGACGTGTGTTCTGGTTTTCTGGGTCTCTCTGTTTTTGGTTTGATAAGTTCCTTAATTTCTTTTGAAGGTTTTTGTTAAGTGAATATTACATATGTCCTCCGCATATTGTGTCATGCTGTACTATTCTGTACCTAAGGTAACAAAGGGGTGCAGTATTGTTATTGCACCACTGTGAGGAGCTACGCGCTACGTAAGGACGCATGCTTGCGTCATATGTTAATGAGGGGCGTGTTCACCTGAGGCACGTGTTCAGACTGTTGTACGTCAGCTGTGTTTTGAGCGGGAGATCAGCGGTGCTGAGAGAATAAAGCACCAGACCAGAGGGGCTCAACACTTCGTCTCCGAGTGCAACGTAGGATAAAGCTGCCATCCTTAACGTCAACAGGTTATGGGCCCAGGAGTCATTCGGGGAGAAGTTTCATGTTTTATCACCGTCAGAAAGTAGCAACGAACCGCGTGCTAACGGGATAGCAAGACAAGCTAACATCATGGATCATCGAGGGACAAGCAGGTTGCCTCGACTGATGTTCGACGGAGATGAGAATAAGTATGAACTGTGGGAGACCAAAGTGTTGAGACACCTTCACCTACTAGGGTTAAAGAATACGATTCTAAGAGAACCAAATGGTGAAGCCGAGTTAGCGGCAGACGGCAAGAAAAATGCGGATGCATATGCTGAGCTAATTCAACTGTTAGACGATAAAAGCCTCTCGCTAATGGACCTTTCCACCCTGTCAGTCACGCAGAGAATAATAACCAATAAGATGCCTGATTTCTTAAGACCACGCCCCTTGCAACAGAGCCGCCATGATGTCCCACAAACAAAGCTTGTCCCACATCCATGCAGTCTGCAGGACTTGTTTTTAATCCATGGATAGAGCTTATGTATTTTACATTTGGACAACTACATATGGCCTCAGAGACATTATTAAAAACATGCCTGAAAACAACAGAAAATAATGTCCTACTTGAGTCATTATTGATGGTACTGAATTTAAGACCCAGGTGCCATCTGCACTGGCTTTACAGAGTCAGCTTTATAGTGACTATAAGTCAAGCACAACCCTCAAAGCATTGACTGGATGTGATCCAAGTGGGTCTGTCATTTTTGTGAGTTATTTACAGGTTCTGTATCTGATAAGACAATTACTGAACGCAGTGGTTTTTATGATGTACTTAAAACACTGAAAGTTCACAAGTGCAACAATCAAATGGTTGATAGCGACTCCACACATCAATGTACAGCAGCGCCGACACAAAAAGCTATAAAGCTAGCTAATTAGTTAAAATTCAAAGGTTTATTTGTCACCTATTTCAGTGTACAGGTACATTGAGCAGTGAAATGTTTTTTTCGCCAGGACCAGACTGCTACCGCACCATCGTGTGATTAGCATAGCTCGGTGATTAGCCCATTGTAGCTAGTAGTTAGCAGATCTTATTTTCATTGTAAACATCACTAACGTACTCACCCTGCTTTACATGAGCAGTAGGACTCCACGATGTCCTCCTGACGAATTTCAATGTGGAGTTTGTGAGGCGTTTGTGTCTTCAGCGTAGATCACCAACACTTAGCATCAAGTTTTATGTTGTCGTCTGCTCCGTCCGAAATCCGAATGTCATGGATATATCCTTGTGTCAAATAGTTCAGACCTTTCTGTACAACTCTCTTAGATAATGTAGAGGCATACAGCGATATTGTCAGGAGTCCTTGAGCGAGAATCATCAGCAGGGGGGCGTTGTTCAGTGGACATTACTAACATGCTGCAGAGCGGTGGGAAAACTTGGGGGACATAGCAACAGTAACTAGGGGGGGCGGGACTTGCCGCTTGAGTAGGGAAAGGGTCCATTATGAGGGATGCGCCCGATAACGCAAGAGAAGCTCTGAAGATACTAAGGTGGTATTATGCCGGGAAGGGTAAACCCCAGATTATCAACTTGTACACCATGTTGACATCGCTTCAGAAGACAAGCAGTGAAAGTGTCACGGACTATATCATAAGGGCAGAAACTGCCATCACTGCGCTACGGAACGCAGGTGAAACGTTAGACGATGGCCTACTTTGATAGCTATGGTCTTAAAAGGATAGGTTTAGGCCATTTGCAATACATGTGGCACACAATGAAGACTATATAACGTTCGCAGAGTTCAGAACAAAACTACGAAGAAATTAAGCACTGCGGAGTCAAGCGATAATGTGATGAAGACTCTAGCTAGACCCGGACGGCGGCCCGCCAAGCAAAGTGCATATGACAGGAACAATGAAGACACAGATATGGTGTGTTTTAAGTGTGGCACAAAAAGCCACCGAGCGACGCAGATTACGCCTTCAGGATCAAAGACGGAGGAACCAGGATCCAGCGGCAGCCAGCACGCAGCGTCCAGGAGAAGGGCCTGATGGTCGACACAGGAGCTACCTCACACATCATCACGGACGTCACCAAGTTCAAAAACTTCGACGACACGTTCAAGCCAGAGACGCACTGCAGTAGAGTTGGCAGACGGTACCCGGTGCGTCGGCGTCGCTCAACGCAAGGGAGATGCAGAGGTTTGCCTGGTTGACAGCAGAGGACGACGACATACAGCAACACTGAGAAGGGCGTTGTTTATACCGTGATACCCCCACGACATCTTCTCAGTGAAGGCAGCGACCGCCAGTGGAGCCACGGTCGCCTTCAAACAGGAAGAAGATACACAAAGACGGTACCAGATTTAACATCCATGTGTATAACAGGTTGTATTATTTGCACACTGAAGGTGAGAATAGTGACGAGTGCAACACCACGATATACAGACGTGGCATGAGATACTAGGCCACTGTAACTATGATGATGTCCTAAAGTTGCAAAATGTGGTTGAAGGTATGCAGATTAAGGGCAAGACAGATAGACCCGACCAAGAATGTGAGGTATGTATTCAGGGAAAATTTGCCAAAACCAGAAATAGAAACCCTGATAGAAGAGCAAAGGCTCCCTTACAAATGGTACACACTAGGGCTGTCAGGTCGAAATTCAAAAGTCGAATACAGGTCAACTGTGTAAAATTATGAACAGGTCGACTGCCAAACCGTCAGTCGATCGCAAATCTCATGATACATAGGCCTATTATAAAATAATGGCGGACGAAGATGAGCAGCAGATCATTACTCAACATTTAAGAAGCGATGTTTGGAAAGTGTTCAGATTCTGCAGATGAGATGTAATAAAAAAAAAAAAGTCATCTTGTGAGACATGGCATTTCTTTAGTCCGCTTTCTTTGATTATGGTCAAACACGACTTCTACAGCCATAACAAACGCACAGCGCTATGGTTTTCTATCGGTTATTTCCCTCTAGTGGATAAAACACGCAACGCACCTGGTAATTCTAAGCACGACTTGCGTAATATAATATATAAACCTACATAGTCGACTATCGTTCGACTATTGATCATTTCTGTGCAGTCGCATTCGACCTGTATTCTCAGGGAAATTGACAGCCCTAGTACACCCGGACCTAGCCGGTCCGGTAGCTACAGGGTCAATAGATGGTTACAAATATGTACAGTCGTTCACTGATGACTACTCAAGTGCAGTATTTGTATATTTCCTAAAAATGAAGTGACAGTAAAGGCAACGGAAAAATTCCTAGCAGATACAGCCCCATATAGAAAAGTGAAATGTATCAGGTCTGACAACAGCACAGAGTTCACATGCAGGGATTTCCAAACGCTGTTAAGGAAAAACGGAATTAGACACGAGACGTCAGCCCCGTATTCACCCCACCAGAACGGTACAGCTGAGCGAAGCTGGCGTACTCCTTTTGAGATGGGTAGGTGTATGCTAATCGAAAGTCAGCAACCAAAACAGTTATGGAACTACGCAGTCCAAACAGCAGCCATAGTACGCAACAGATGCTTTAATAGGCATACAGGGAAAACCCCTTACCAGATGCTGACAGATAAAAAGCCTAACGTATCTACGATGCAGAAGTTTGGGTCTGTACGTTACACATAACAGGACAAGGGAAAACTTGATTCCAGATGTGACCAGGGACGTTTTGTGGGTTATGACAAGAACAGCCCCGCGTATTTGATCTATCACCCAGATACTGATAAAGTACAAAAGCACAGGCTATGACTATGAGAGTGTGAGGACCACACAGGAGGTAAATGAGAGTACAGAGAATGCTCAAGAGCCAAGTGCACAAAGTGAATCTGAGAGTGGCAGGTAACCGACTAGAGACAGGAGGAAACCGAGTCACTTAAAGGACTTTGTAACTGAAGACGGTGATAGTGATGAGATTCATACTACCGTAGAGTACTGCTACAGAGCAGTGTGTGGCGTCCCAGACATTTAAAGAGGCTATGACGTCAGCTGACTCAAAAGAGTGGGTCAAAGCCATGGATGATGAAATCCAGTCGTTAAACAAAAAACACGTTTCAAGTGTTTTATTGTCACTTCAGTTTACACAAGTATAAGCAGTGAGTGAAATTCTTACGTGCAAAACGCCCGACAGCCGACCGCAGTTATAAAAGAATACAAATAGAATAGAAAACTATATTAACAAGTTATGAAAAAATCTAAACAAAAGAAAACTGTATAAGATAAAATAAAGTGTCAAAAAAATATTAAGGGGAGCAATACAAATATAAATTAATAAAATATACATTGTTATATTTTGACATTCACAGAATGTCACAGAATACTTCCTCAGACAGTCACACCAGAACACACTAGAACAACACTAGCACCAGCAATTAGCACCCGGACTAGCACTAGCAGTAACACGAGCACTAGCACTAGCAGTAACACTAGCACTAGCACTAACACCAGTACTAGCACTAGCAGTAACACTAGTACTAGCAGTAACACTAGCACCAGCAGTAACACTAGTACTAGCAGTAACACTAGCACCAGCATTAACACTAGCACTAGCAGTAACACTAGTACTAGCAGTTGCACTAGCACCAGCAGTAACACTAGCACCAGCAGTAACACTAGCACCAGCAGTAACACTAGCACCAGCATTAGCAGTAACACTAGCACCAGCAGTAACACTAGCCCTAACAGTAATACTAGCAATAGCAGTAACACTAGCAATAGCAGTAACACTAGCACTAGCCCTAACAGTAACACTAGCAATAGCAGTAACACTAGCACTAGCAGTAACACTAGCACTAGCAGTAACACTAGTACAAGCAGTAACACTAGCACTAGCAGTAACACTAGCACTAGCACCAGCAATTAGCACCCGGACTCGCCCTAGCAATAACACTAGCACTAGCCCTAGCAATAACACTAGCACTAGCAGTAACAATAGCACTAACAGTAACACTAGCAGTAATACTAGCACTAGCCCTAACAGTAACACTAGCAATAGCAGTAACACTAGCAATAGCAGTAACACTAGTACAAGCAGTAACACTAGCACTAGCAGTAACACTAGCACTAGCACCAGCAATTAGCATCCGGACTCGCCCTAGCAATAACACTAGCACTAGCAGTAACACTAGCACTAGCACTAGCAGAAACACTAGCACTAGCAGAAACACTAGCAGTAACACTAGCACTAGCAGTAACACTAGCACTAGCACTAGCAGAAACACTAGCACTAGCAGTAACACTAGCACTAGCAGTAACACTAGCACTAGCAGTAACACTAGCACTAGCAGTAACACTAGCACTAGCAGTAACACTAGCACTAGCACCAGCAATTGGCGTAGACTCGTCCTTCTTTTCCACAAAGAAAAACCCCAGCGCCCACAGGTGATGAGGAAGGGCAGATGAGGCCGGCAGCCAGAGACTCCTTGACATAACCCTCCATAGATCTCTTCTCCGGACCCGAGAGAGAATAGAGCCGCCCCCCCACGGAGAGTGGCCCCCGGTAGGAGGTCAATGGCACAGTCATATGGCCTATGGGGAGGGAGTGATGTGGCACGCTGCTTATTGAACACCTCCCTGAGGTCATGATAAACTGGGGGAACACTCGACAGACTAGGATAAATATCTAGGGGTGGCGGGGCCAAAGAGGAGGGAATGGACGCAGACCTTAAGCAATGGGAATGACAGTAAGGGCTCCAACTACTGATAGATTCCACAGACCAGTCAATGAGGGGATTGTGTTTCTTAAGCCAAGAGTGACCTAGAACTAGAGGAGCATGGGGAGAGTCAATCAGGTGTAATTGTATCACCTCCACATGATTACCCGAAATGTAGTTTAACAGGAACGGTGGAGTGTGTTACCTTGCTAATAAGGTTGCCGTCCAGAGCACAGGCCTCCAAGGGAATCTCCAGTGGTTCGGTGGGGATGCCAAACCGATGTACCACGGAGGAGTCTATGAAACTCTCGTCTGCCCCAGAGTCAACAAGGACAGAGAGAGGCGCAGACAGACCCTCAACACAAAACGGCCAGAAGCTGGGTGCGTGTCTTTCTTGGACGGAGAGGCGTAGTTGGGCTCACAAGTATCCTCTCTCCTACGGGTGAGCCCTGTCTTTTAGCGGACAGGTTGAGAGGAAATGGCCCGATTGGCCACAATAAAGGCAGCACTTGTTGGCTATCTGTCTGCGCCGCTCCACCGGGTGAAGTCCCGTTCTCCCCAGCTGCATGGGTTCAGGATCGGCCCACTCGGCTGGCATCGTCCTTGATTGCCCTGGAGAGAGACTGCCAGACTGGCGAGGTCGGCGGCGAGCCCACGGATGCCACCCGCAAGGTCCTGGAGAATGCCCTCATGTCTGCCGATGGCAGAGCCTTGGCTGGTGAGGGCTTGATGGATCTGGTTGGTGTCTGCTGGGTCCATGAATGGCTAAGTCGTACTGTCAGGGATTTAACCAGTGAACCCAGGAGCAGACACAAGGCAGGAGACGAGAGTACCGGTAACACCGTTTACTTAGAACAAGAATTAATTCAGGTCTGAATTACACAAGATAGCAATGAACATACAAGACGACTTAGCAGAGACACAATGGGGAAGCAGGGCTTAAATAGGGGAGGCTGGCATGATTATGATGGGCAGCAGCTGTGCGGCAGTAGCAGTGTGGCAATCAGCGACACTCCCAACAACCTGCAGCAGAGGGAGGCAGAGAGACACACACAGAGACAGACAGACAGAGACAGAGACACTAGGGAACAGAGGTGGAAGAGGATGCAGGCTGGGCAGGTGTGACACCTTCCCCAAACTGTTGCCACAAAGTTGGAAGCGCCCAATTGGCTAAGATGTCTTCATATCCTGTAGCATTAAGCATACCCTTCAGTGGAACTAAAGGGCCTAGCCCAAACCCTGAGAAACAGCCCCAGACCATTATCCCTCCTCCATCAAACTTTACAGTCGGCACTATGCATTCCGGAAGGTAACGTTCTCCTGGCATCTGCCAAACCCAGATTCATCCATCAGACTGCCAGATAGTGAAGCGTGATTCATCACTCCAAAGAACGTTTCCACTGCTGCAGAGTCCAGTTGCGGCGTGCTTTACACCACTCCAACCGATGCTTGGCATTGCGCATGGTGATGTGAGGCTTGTGTGCTGTTCGGCCATGGAAGCCCATTCCATGAAGCTCCCGACGCACAGTTATTGTGCTGATGGTGCTTCCAAAGGCAGTTCGGTACTCTGAGTGATACAGCAGATAATTTTTACGCGCTATGCGCTTCAGCACTCATCGGCCCCGCTCTATGAGTTTGCGTGGTCTACCACTTCGTGGCCAAGCTGTTGTTGCTCCTAGGCTCTTCCACTTCACAATAATAGCACTTGCGGTTGACCGGGGCACATCTAGTAGGGCAGAAATTTCACGAACTGACTTGTGGCAAAGATGGCATCCTATGACAGTTCAAAGTCACTGAGCTCTTTACGAACCATTCTGAATTGTAAATGTTTGTCTGTGGAGATTTCATGGTGTAACAAAGGTAGGTGGGGTGGTGTAGGCCAGGTGGGTGCTCCAGACAGCAACGGCAGACGACACGAAGCAACTCCATGAGACCATTTATTATGAACGGTACAGGTCAGGTCTCCAACACACAAAGAACGGAAATAACATAACATACACGCATATAATAATGTAATGCACCCGACGTCTTTACACCCAACTCCCATTTGCCACTGTGGAAAGACCGCATGCTCTCCACTAGTTATACCGTCAGAAGTGACGCAAAACGAAACTTTACTAAGTAAGAGTTTTATACAATGAGGTGCGGCCCTAGTGGCGATATCCAAGACATGTCTGACCGTTACAATGGCTATGTGCTTGATTTTATGCACCTGTTAGCAATGGGTGTGGCTGAAACACCTGAACTCAATAATTAGTAGCCGTGTCCACTGACTTTTGGCCACCCAGGAGCTCAGTGACGTATCTACAAACACATAAGACCAACAGAATTAATGACTACACTTTTCATTCAGATAAAACCCATTTAGGGACAGGCTTAAAATGATTTCTAAAACACAATAATATATTATGCTCATTGGATTTGTCATAAATTAAAATTGGGGGGATAGGGAAATAACTTTACCTGCATGTCTCCAGCAGTATTTCCAACTTTGCCAGTCTGACATATTCAGCTGAGGTTAGCATGGTTAACTTGGGTCTTTGTTGTGTTGGACCTGCTTTATCATCTCGAGAGTTGAATTCCAGCATGTTGGTACATCCTGGACGAGTGACTCTCTCTTCTTGCCCAAGAGAGGCTTGCTGAACTTTCAGCTCTGCAGTGTTTGCTGGACTGTGTTTGAAATGTCAGACAATTTTCTGACACTTGGCTAAAGCATTGGCAAACCCGCTGTCATGGAGAGCCACTGTGATTACCCTCTGTACAATGTGTGCTACACAGGGCATTTGCTCGTGTAACCGAGTGGTATTGCGATTTGGCTTAGTTACCCTCTGACGTACACTCAACCACCTTGGCCACAACACAGTTTGAACAAGAAACAGACCAGAGATGTGAAAATCACTGACGATGTTTATTGAGTTGACTAAAATGGACTAGAGGCAATATTTTAATGTAATATGCTCGTATCGTAGTATTCTTGCTGCCGCCATCATATTGCGAGCACCATCTGTTCCTACAGTGGTGATCTTCTCCGTGATCTCCCACTCCAGTGCAACTTAAATAAACAATAAACTGGCTAGCGCATGCTTCAGCAAAATGCCTTTCATCTGTTTTCACCACACCCAAAGCGAACGAGTGCAGTTGCCATTTGTAATTGATTAGGTGTGCTGTTACACTGAGGTAGTTTTGGTTGCTTACTGATGTCCAGTGGTCTCCAGTCACTGCAATACATGTAGCTTGTGCTAATTCCTCCACTTTCTTTGCCTTTTCCCTGCCATGCAATTCGTGAATTCTAGCGACAATATTTCCCCTCGAAGGTGGCTTGTATGATGGGTCGCCTAAGGCGATCTGGACAATGCCTTGTAGCCCCTGGTCTTCAACAATGTTGATGGGCCTACAGTCCATGGCGATCCATTTAGCCATTGCGTTGGTTCATTTAGCTGTTGTCCCTTTGTTGAGAGACTTTCCCTGGATGCACTCTGTTAGCATAGTCTGACTGAGTCGCAGTGCTAGTGCTAGCATTAGCATTAGCATTGGCAAACACGTGCTTTGCCTGAAGATGGTACTTCAGAGTTGTTGTGCTTCGGTGGAAACAGCTCATCACTACAATCTGTGCACACAACTTTCATTTTATCTAAATTTCCATCTGGAAGCTTTTTAATCAGAATTTTCCATTCAACACGCCGGGGGATATCTCTTCAATCATCGTGATAGCCGTGTTTGCCATGTAATCACACAAAAGCAAAAGCGTTGCCATGTAATCTCCTCTACCCTACGACCTCAACCTACACAGGCCTTGATGTCAGAGGGGGACTCTGGAATTGCCAATCGTCGGTCAAGAAAACTGAGACCATTCTGGCCTACGCCGCCCTCCAGTCGCTCCACTTCCTGGCTCTCACAGAGACCTGGATCACCCCGGAAAATACCGCCACCCCTGCCGCCCTTTCCACGACCTACTCTTTCACACACACTCCCCGACCCTCTGGGCGAGGTGGGGGAACAGGACTCCTCATCTGTCCAAAGTGGTCATACCAGGCCCTTCCCCTGGAACACCTGACCAGATCTGCACTTGAACTCCATGCTGTATCTGTTACCCTTCCAATCAAGCTCAACATTGCCGTGATCTACCGATCACCGGGTCCTCTTGGCGACTTCTTCGACGAGATGGATGCCCTCCTCAGCTGTTTTCCCGAAGATGGCACCCCACTTGTCGTTCTAGGCGACTTCAACATCCAGCCAGAGAAGTTACAATCACCCGAATTCATCAACTTCTTTGCCACATTCGGTTTGGCACTCACTCCTTCTCCTTCCACCCACAGAGCCGGGAACCAACTTGACCTTGTCTTCACATGGTCCTGCGCCACTTCGGCACTCTCTGTTACCCCCCTCCCTGTGTCTGATCACCATTTTGTCGCTTTCTTCCTCCCCCTAAAATCTCCCACCTCCCTACCTGCTACGCCTCACATCGTCACCTCCCGTAGGAACCTGAAAACTCTCTCTCCCTCTACTCTCTCTGCAACTGTCCTCTCCTCACTACCTCCCCCCCAACAATTCTCCCTCTTGTCAGTAGAGGAAGCGTCCTCCACTCTGACTTCTTCTCTCTCCTCATCCTTCGACTCACTCTATCCACTTATCTCCAGACCAGCACAAGCCTCTCCTCCACCTCCCTGGCTGTCCGAAACTCTGCGGGCTCATAGAACAGAGTTGCGGGCAGCTGAGAGAAAATTGAGAAAATCTGACTCTGCTGATGATCTCTCTCACTACCTCCACCTCCTCTCATGTTTCACCTCTACTGTGTCAGCAGCCAAATCTGCCTTCTATCTTACAAAGATCAACTCTTCCGCCTCCAACCCCAGGAAACTTTTTTCCATGTTCTCCTCCCTCCTCAACCCTCCCTCCCCTCCTCCTCCCTCCTCCCTCTTGGCTGATGACTTTGCCACCTACTTTACAAAGAAGGTGAAGGACATTACCTCCTCTTTCACCCCTGCTTCTTCCCTCACTCCCCCTTCACCCACCCCTACCAGCCTTACCTGCTTTAACCCCCTCTCCTCTGAAGACATATCGGGCGACATCCTTCCCTTCCTCACCACCCTAACTAACACCTCCATCACTTCAGGCCTGTTTCCGACTGCCTTCAAGACCGCTAGAATCAAGCCACTCCTTAAGAAACCCACCCTGGATACCACCGACATCCGACACTACAGACCTGTGTCTCTCCTATCATTCCTCTCCAAAACCATAGAACGTGCTGTCTCCACCCAACTATCATCCTATCTCTCCGAGAACAACCTGCTCGACCCTCATCAGTCAGGCTTCAAAGCGGCGCACTCCACGGAGACGGCCCTGCTTGCAGTATCAGAGTCCCTTCGCGACGCCAGAAGCTCTTCCCTCTCATCCGTGCTCATCCTCCTTGACCTGTCCGCCGCTTTCGACATAGTGAACCACCAGATTCTCCTCTCCACCCTGGCAGAGCTTGGCATCACTGGAACTGCGTTATCCTGGTTAACTTCCTACCTGACAGATCGCACTTATCAGGTCACATGGAATGGCTCCCTGTCCAGACCCTGCAGCCTTGACACCGAAGTACCCCAAGGCTCAGTACTGGGACCCCTTCTGTTTTCTTTATACATTAGATCTCTCGGCTCTGTAATCACATCCCACGGCTTCTCCTACCACTGCTTTGCTGATGACACCCAACTGTTTCTTTCCTTCCCCCCCTCAGACACCCACATCGCAACACGCATCTCAAAATGCCTGGCCAACATCAGCAGATGGACGACCGCCAACCACCTGAAGCTCAACCTCGACAAGACTGAGCTTCTCTTCATACCGGGTAAAGACTGCCCTCAGATGGACCTACTTGTCACCATCGAGGACATCGAAGTCTCCCCTGCACCCACGGCAAGGAACCTTGGCGTGGTACTGGATGACCAGCTGTCCTGCAACGCCAACATTACCTATGTGGCCCGATCTTGTAGAATTGCTCTCTACAACATCCGCAAGATCCGGCCCTTCCTCACACGTGAAGCAGCGCAGATCCTGGTCCAAGCGCTCGTTATCACTCGTCTCGACTACTGCAACTCTCTCCTGGCTGGACTCCCCGCCTCAACAATCAAGCCCTTACAACGCATCCAGAACGCAGCAGCACGCCTCGTGTTCAACCTACCTAAATTCTCCTATGTAACCCCCCTCTTCCGCAACCTCCACTGGCTCCCGGTAATCGCTCGCATTCGATTCAAGACACTGGTACTGACTTTCATGGCTGTCAACGGAACCGCCCCTACCTACCTCCAAAAATTAGTCCGACCCTACGCCCCAGCCCGAGCACTCCGCTCGGCAACTTCTGCCAAACGACTGGTACCGCCTTCACTAAAAACAGCCAAACATCGCTCTTCCAAGTCCCAACTCTTCACGGTTCTGGCTCCTCAGTGGTGGAATGAGCTCCCGGCTCATGTCAGGACAGCCGAGTCGCTCGCCAGCTTCCGCAAGAGACTCAAGACCCACCTGTTCAGAGTTCACCTGGACTCTACATAACCCCCCCCCCAGCACTAACCTGCGTGTTTATATGTCTTAACACTTATTAATGGCACTTAGCATTGTTGTTCGTTCTCAGATGTTGTATCATGCTTAGAATAGCACGCCTGCCCAGCTACTTATGCAGGCAACTTGGCAATTATGAAACTCGTTCTATTCGTCTCGTAAATAGGAATGCTCGAAAACAGCTCTATTCTTATCTTCAGGTACCACAGTGATATATTGCTGCCTCTCCTTCAACAAATGTACTCTTTGTAAGTCGCTTTGGATAAAAGCGTCTGCCAAATGCCCTAAATGTAAATGTAAATGTAATCACATGAAATGCGTGCTGGAAATAAGGGGGGAAGTTTGGGTCAAACTTGGTAATGTGATTAATTTGCGTAAAAAATGTTTTACACGAGTCAACAACAAATCAGTTCACTGTTACAGGAGCAGCAGAGCAGCACTTTATAATAGGCTGTTGACTGAGTTGTACTTATAACCAGATGTAGGCTGATGCTCAATTTGCCTTTTAAGAGTACAATTCCCATTTTCCTTCAGGAGGGAGCGCCTGGAGACCTTGGCGCTAAGGTTGTGTGTTGTGGTCTGTGTCAAATTGCATCAAAATCTGGCTTCCAATTAATGCCAAGTCAGATTTTAAGATTCTACCTTACCTATAAAGTCCTACATGGATTAGCACCATGCTACTTGAAGGACCTTATTGTTCCCTATTGTCCTTCTCAGCCCTTCTGGTAGTTGGCCTTCTATCAATTCCAAAAGTTAAAGCAGGAAACAGAGCATTCTCTTATTGAGTGTCCTATCTGTGGAACAGTCTGACACCTGGAAACAGCTTCACTGATTCCAGGTGTCAGACTGTTCAAACTCAAATCCAAACATAAAACCCACCTCTTTACCCCCTCATCTGGCTCCTCCCTCAGCTCTCATTACCGCTAAATCAACCTGTTGTCGGCACTAGCCTACCCCTGTTGCAGATTGGTATTAGGTTAGAGGTTTCTTACGTGTTACCTGTCCACCATGCTAACCATCATCTAACGATAATGCTTGTCCTTCTCAGCCCCGCTGGTAGTTGGCCTTCTATCAATTCCAAAAGTTAAAGCAGGAAACAGAGCATTCTCTTATTGAGTGTCCTATCTGTGGAACAGTCTGACACCTGGAATCAGTGAAGCTGATTCCGGGTGTCAAACTGTTCAAACTGTTCACTAGCCTACCCCTGTTGCCGATTGGTATTAGGTTAGACGTTTCTTACTTGTTTCCTGTCCACCATGCTAACCACCATCTAACGATAATGCTGTCTTTGTTTTTGGTGTGTTGCTGTGATCATGACTGGATACCTGCCCACCTCACCTGACGACTGCCAGCTTGCTCATCAGTCAGCACCCCGTCAGCATGGACAATATTGATATTCAATTTGTTACTCCTACTTAAAATGTCTCTTCTGCATGTCCATTATGACACCAATTGCACTCTGAACCATCCCTAGACGGAGGGATCCCTGCTGTGCGTTCCTTTATTAAGGGAGTTTTGTCCTTCCCTTCGGGAGGCTATGGCTAGGGGGTTATGTTGTGTGTGTGTTTGGTGGCTGGCTGACTTAATTGGCCTCACCTGGCCCAGTTAGAGTCTGGGGGAGGGAGCGGGGGTGGGCTGCAATCCTGTGGTGCATTGGCTAATAAGTGCACCACAGGTTAAGTTAGCCACCAGTACACACTCAGGGAGTGATAACATGCTAGCATGGTACCATCTGCTCTGTCTACCATTTTACAAACAATTACAATAAACCAGACTTTTCACCACAAACCTGCCTGTGTCCTTGGAGGAGACCCGAACTAAGCCACTGATGTTGCATTGTGCCAACTGACTATGCTACACTGGTGCCCAACGTGGAGCCCTCCAGGAGCAAAGGACACACGGCCACCTCCCAGCATCAACACTTCCCTCATGGCAGCATTGGACATCAGTGGGGTCCAGCAGAGGATGGGGGTGGCAGCGCAGCAACCGACATGGGCAACCACCTGTTGCTGGCAACCCATGCAACCATCCTGGAGCAGCCCGAGACCCAGCCATGCCTCTGCCAGGTAGGACAGCAGCCGAAGGCCCATGCTCCAGGAGAGAGATGGAGGATCAAGCCACATCAACTGGTGGAGGGTGGCTCTACCAGGGGCTGTTCCAGGCCCTTCAACAACATCTCCGACATTTAGGCAGCACCCCCGGCCTCCGGTCTCAGGTCAAGGCTGAATTATGTGAATTATGTGTTGTGTGTATAAATGTAGAAATAATAATTATGTTTGTTTGGGTTAGTCAGCGTTTAGGTTTCCGGAGTCGGCCTCGTGTCGGGTCCTGTCACCCCATCTGTACCCAGCCTCCTACTGCGGGGAGAGACACATGTGAATATATACAATCGTCTAATCATGCTCATCCCCTAAAGCTGCATCAATCTTAGACAATTTGCTGCTCCGTCCCCCTTGTTTCACCTGCCAACCCTAAACCACGCCCCCCTTCATACCACACAGACTTTTCATCACAAACATGCGTGTGTCCTTGGAGGAGCCCTGAACTGAGCCACTGATGTGGCATTGTGGCAACTGACTATGCTACAGGGGTGTCAAAAATATATGTCCAGTAAAGCCCTTTAAAACCTTTTTAATTGTTTTTAAAGGTACTATAAGTAAGAGTCAGTGCATTCTGAACTCCGTGGGTTGAGACAATAAATTTTTTAAATGTGTACAAGGTTTAATTATGATTAGAACTAATTTCAGATTGTTATTGTCTCAACCCACAGAGCTCAGAATGCACTGATTCTTACTTATAGTACCTTTAAGGGCTATGCAAATAAAATTGACTTGACTTTCTCAAGGCCCCTCTAAAGGCCCCAGTGCTGGCGTTAGCTTTAGCCAGACCCATTATCATTGTGGGATAGAGGAACAAACCCTGTTCTGTCTTGTTTGTGTGACACTCTGTACAGATATGTAGATACTGTATATCAATTATCACTAAACGTATCAATAGTGTGGGCCAGCGTCTCGGAAGTTCTAGGCCGCTCAGGTGAAAGAGGGCATCGGCCGTAATGGTGACAGAAGACACACAGTCAGTGGATTCTGCGCGCGAGGTGGATGCTAGCTAGTAGCAACGTAGGTTCATAGCTCTGGTAAGTTCGTTGACAAAACTTCATAACATCCTCCACATCACATTAATTCGTGAATTCAAAGTAATCTCTCTCACTGATGTCTCATAAACAGCTCTTTTAAGCTATAAAGCTCTCGTTTTGGCAACTAGTCGATCCTCTCGCACACGACCAGTCTAATCGGTGGCACGTTCGAGAGGAGAGAAAAAACCCCGCGCGGACGTATCACATTCCAGGGAATGCAAGAGGCGGGACAACCGCCCTTATTGGCTAAACTTAACTTGGCTAAACTTTCCTCAATAATTATATATTTATTATATTACATTTCTAATAAACAGATCCTTTAGTGACCCCGGGTTACATTTGGATTTCTTTAAATCAATCACAATCGTCTTGGGTGGTGCTAAGCCCAGGGAGCAGCAATGGTGGCCTTGCAAAATAGTGCTGGGATGGGGGGGGGGGGGGGGGGTGTCTGCTGCTGTAGGTGATCAAGAAGCAGGTGGGCCTGGTTGAGAAGCACGAGACTCCCGCCAACATGTTCTGTCGTATCCACAAAACGCCTTCTGACAGTCCACAAAACACCTTCTGTCTGTCCACAATATGCCTTCTGTCTGTCCATAACAAGCCTTCTGTCTGTCCACAACATGCCTTCTGTCATTCCACAACACCACACACCCGCTACGACCTCCGCAAGACCATCGGCTCTGCCAAGCGGGAGTATAAGAACAGGGTGGAGGACAAATTCAAGAGCCACGACGTGAGGGGTGTGTGGAAGGGGCTGCAGACAATGACGGACTTCAGAGGGAGAACCAGCGGTGTAGAGAACTCCTCTACCTCCCTCCCTGGCGAGCTAAACACCTTCTTCGCTCAGTTCGACGTGAACGGCAGCCCGCCGAAGTCAGCGCTGCCTGAGGAGGCCAGCCTGCTGAACATCTCAGAGGCTGACGTGCGCAGAGCCTTCAAGCGGGTGGGCATCCGGAAGGCGGCGGGCCCAGACCACATCCCGGGGCGCGCCCTCAGAGCATGCGCAGACCAGTTGGCAGGAGTCTTCGCAGACATCTTCAACCTGTCCCTGTCCCAGGCTGTTGTTCCTGAGGTCTTCAAGATGTCCATCATCGTGCCTGTCCCTAAACACCCCAAGGTAACCTGCCTGAATGACTGGAGACCGGTAGCCCTATTGTCAGTAAATGCTTCGAGAGGCTGGTCAAGGACTTCATTTATTCCATGTTGCCTGCCACGCTGGACCCATGGCAATTTGCGTACCGTCAAAACGGATCCACCGACGACGCGATTGCCATGGCACTTCACACCGCCCTCTCTCACCTGGAGGGGAAGAACTGTTGTGTGCGAATGCTGTTTGTGGACTTCAGCTCGGCGTTCAACACGATAGTTCCTGCCAAGCTCGACACCAAGCTCAGGAGTCTAGGCCTGCACCCGACCATGTGCAGCTGGATACTGGACTTCCTGTCGGGCCGCCGCCAGGTGGTGAGGATGGGCAGCACCACCTCAGAGCCGCTGACCCTCAACACTGGAGCCCCTCAGGGATGCGTGTTGAGCCCTCTCCTCTACTCCCTGTACACCCACGACTGCATGGCTATGCACAGCTCCAACGTCTTCATCAAGTTTGCTGACAACACGACAGTGTTGGGTCTGATCGCCGACGACGACGAGACAGCCTACAGGGAGGAGGTTGGATCACTGGCACAGTGGTGCCAAGAGAACAACCTCGCCCTCAACGTCAAGAAGACCAAGGAGCTGATTATGGACTACAGGAAGCGGAGAGGAGAGCACGCCCCCATCTCCATCGACGGGGTTGCAGTAGAGAGGGTCAGCAGCTTCATGTTCCTCGGCGTGCACATCTCCGAGGACCTCACACCACGCACACCACACACGTGGTGAAAAAGGCCCAACAATGCCTGTATTTCCTCAGGCGACTGAGGAAATTCAACATGTGCCCCCGCATCCTCAGAACATTCTACTCCAGTACCCATCAAGAGTGTTCTCACTGGATGCATCACCGTCTGGTACGGGAACTGCACCGCACTGGAGCGTAGAACACTACAGAGGGTGGTGCGGACGGCCCAGTACATCGTTGGAGGTGAGCTTCCCTCCCTCCTGGATATATACACCAGGCGGTGCGTGGCCAAGGCCAAACGGATTATTAAAGACAATAACCACCCCAGCCACAAACTGTTCACACTTCTACCGTCAGGTAGGCGATACCGCAGTATCAAGTGACGAGCAGACTCAGAGACAGCTTCCACAGTCAGGCCATCAGGCTGCTGAACAAGTGCTAGTGCTAAGTGTTCTGCTAGCGATACTGCTTCGTGCTAGTCCTGGTGCAAGTGCTGGTAGTAGTGCTAAGTGTTGGTGCCTGTGCTACTGCTAGTGCTAGTGTTGGGCGTTTTGCACGTAAGAATTTCATTGCTTATACTTGTGTAAACTGTGAAGTGACAATAAAAAACTTGAAACACCTTCTCCCTGTCCACAACACATCTTCTGACTGTCCACAACACGTCTTCTGACTGTCCATAACACGCCTTCTGTCTGTCTACAGCATGCCTTCTGTCTGTCCACAATAAGTATTCAGTCTGTCCAGAACATGCCTTCTGCCTGGCCACAACACACCTTCTGACTGTCCAAAACACGTCTTCTGACTGTCCACAACACACCTTCTGTCTGTCCACAACACGCCCTATGTCTGTCCACAACACGCCTTCTGTCTGTCCATAACATGCCTTCTGTCTGTGCACAACAAGCCTTGTCTCTCTACAACACTGCACGCCTTCTCACCATTCACAACACACTATCTGCCTGTCCAGAACACGCCTTCTGACTCTCCACAACAGGCCCGATGTCTGTCCACAACACGCCTTCTGACAGTCCAAAACATGCTTTCTGTATGTCCACAACACGCCTTCTGATTGTCCACAACACAGCTTTTCTCTGTCTACAACACACTTTCTGGCTGTCCATAACAAGCCTTCTGTCTGTCCACAACAAGGCTTCTTAGTGTCCACAACATGCCTTCTGACTGTGCACAACAGGCCCTATGGCTGTCCACAACAGGCCTTCTGAGTTTCCACAACAGGCCATATGTCTGTCCACAACAAGCCTTCTGACTGTCCACAGCACACCTTCTGACCGTGCATAACACACCTTCTGTTTGTACACAACATGCATTCTGTCTATCCACAACCTGCCTTCTGACGGTCTACAACCCGCCTTCTGACGGTCCACAACAGGCCCTATGTCTGTCCACAACACACCTTTTAACTGTCCACAACACGCCTTCTGTCTGTCCACAACATGCCTTCTGAGGGTCCACGATGCACCTTCTGTCTGTCCACCACATGCCTTCTGAGGGTCCACGATGCACCTTCTGACTGTCCACAACACGCCTTCTGATTGTCGAGGACTCATTGTTACGACATTGTTGCAAGAAAGTTGAGCAAAGTAAATGTCATACAGAAGTATCATCGCAGACCCCAACAACTTACCTCTGCCTGTGTTCTGGTGTGTGTGTGAACCAGATAAAGTCTTTATTGCAGTTCCTTTGATATGTTTCCTTATTTGCCTCTTTGGCCGCTCGGGCAACTTCATAAGTGGTGTCAGAAGTGGGCAGAGCGCAGGAGGAGCCAGATGACGTGGATCCAGGTACTTCAGCTGACCAGCAGGGGGCTGCGGCAGCCAGAACTCCTGACAAGTTGGAAGAGTTGACAAGCCTGGTGAAGTCTCTGATCGGCTTTCAGGCAGCCAGAGATCAGAAGATTGAAGTAGAGGCCATGCGCCAAGAGCAAAGATGGAAACCAATGCAGCGCCAGTTTCTCCAGATCCAAGCGCAGGTGAAGGAGATAAAAGAGGATCATGAGGACAGATCTGAGTGCCGTGACAGTGATGACGCTGATGACGAGGAAGACGCAGAGGTGTTGGCCTGCCGAGCCAGCTAGTAGAATGAGCCTCCACCACCAAAGAGGGCACCACGCATGCACAGAGACCCCAAGTTGATACCGCTCACTCCAGATGATGCTCTGGAACATTTTCTGACAACATTCAAAAGAATGGCCACTATTTTGGCTGTTGGCCAAAAGAAGAATGTGTTATTCAACTTAACTCTGCTCACAGGTAAAGCACACAGTGTGTATGTTCTCATGGACATTATGGATGCAGAAGAATATGAAAAGGTCAAAGAAGTCATATTGGCCAAATATGAGATCACAGCTGACACGTACAGGAGAAGGTTTTCCTCATTTGCCTCTTTGGCCGCTCGGGCAATCTCACAGTCTGCAACAGGCCACTACGTCTGTCCATAACATGCCTTCTGACTGTCCACAACACGCCTCCTGACTGTCCGCAACACGCCTACTGTCTGTCCACAATATACCTTCTGAGTGTCCACGACACGCCTTCTGTCTGTCCACAACAGGCCCTATGTCTGTCCACAACACGCCTTCTGTCTGTCCACAACACGCCTTCTTAGGGTCCACAACACCCTTCTGACTGTCCACAATACGCCTTCTGTCTGTCCACAACACAACTTCTGTCTATCCACAACAGGCCTTGTATCTGTCCACAACAGGCCTATGTCTGTCCACAACATGCCTTCTGACTGTCCACAACACGCCTCCTGACTGTCCGCAACACGCCTACTGTCTGTCCACAATATACCTTCTGAGTGTCCACAACACGCCTTCTGTCTGTCCACAACAGGCCCTATGTCTGTCCACAACACGCCTTCTGTCTGTCCACAACACGCCTTCTTAGGGTCCACAACACCCTTCTGACTGTCCACAATACGCCTTCTGTCTGTCCACAACACAACTTCTGTCTATCCACAACAGGCCTTGTATCTGTCCACAACAGGCCTATGTCTGTCCACAACATGCCTTCTGACTGTCCACAACACGCCTCCTGACTGTCCGCAACACGCCTTCTGTCTGTCCACAATACGCCTTCTGTCTGTCCACAACACAACTTCTGTCTATCCACAACAGGCCTTGTATCTGTCCACAACAGGCCTATGTCTGTCTACAACATGCCTTCTGACTGTCCACAACACGCCTCCTGACTGTCCGCAACACGCCTTCTGTCTGTCCACAATATACCTTCTGAGTGTCCATGTCACGCCTTCTGTCTGTCCACAACAGGCCCTTCTGACTGTCCAAAATACGCCTTCTGACTTTCCATGACACGCCTTCTGACTGTCCACAACAAGCCTTCTGACTGTCCAAAACAGGCCTTTAAACTGCCCACAACAGGCCCTATGTCTTTCCACAATGGGCGTTCTAACTGTCCACAACATGCCCTCTGTCTGTCCACAACAGGCCTTCTAACTGTCCACAACATGCCTTCTGTCTGTCCACAACTCGCGTCCTGACGGTGCACAACAGTTTCCACAGTCAGGCCATCAGGCTGCTGAACAAGTTCGGCATCAATGTCTAAATGCTAGTGCTAAGTGCTACTGCTAGTGCTAGTCCTGGTGATAAGTTGTTACTGCTGGAGCTAGCGCTGGTAGCAGTGCTAAGTGTTGGTGCTAGTGCTGGTGTTACTGCTAGTGCTGGTGTTACTGCTAGTGCTGGTCCTGGTGCTAGTGTTACTGCTAGTGCTGGTGCTGGTGTTAGTGCTAGTCCTGGTGCTAGTACTGGTGTTAGTGCTAGTCCTGGTGCTAGTACTGGTGTTAGTGCTAGTCCTGGTGCTAGTACTGGTGTTAGTGCTAGTCCTGGTGCCAACTGCTGGTGCTAGTGTTGTGTCGACTGTCTGGGAAGGTATCCCGTGACATTCTGTGAATGTCAGCATATAACAATGTATATTTTAGTACATCGATTTATATGTGTATGGATATTTTACTGTATATTCCATTTCATTTTAGATTTAATTTACTTATTTTATATAGAATTCTATTTATAGTTCTATTTCTATTTTGTAGTTTTACTCTATTTTGTATTATTTTATAATTACTGTCGGCTGTCGGGCGTTTTGCACAAAAAGTTTTTAACTCACTGCTTATACTCACGTGTAAATTGTGAAGTTACAATAAAAATACTTGAACTTGAACTTGAACAGTGGTTCTGAAAGAGGTGGCCTCTCTCCATGGTGCTGAATAGGCCACCTGCAGGTTTGATGCTATACATGGTTGCTGGTCATTATATATGTATCCTGTATATATGGGCTATCCTATGTGTATGTGTGTGTGTGTGTGTCTGTGCTGTTATGCCCTCTACTTCTCTTCTACTACTCTTCTTTCCAATATGATTAACAGATTAACTCAAATGCTCTGTTCTCCATAGTTGGATGGTAAATGAAAGATAATAGTATTATAACAGAAGACATTGTTAACTTGGGCGAAGTAAGACTATGTAGTATATGGTAGGACATAGTAGGGCGAAGTACAACATCAGGGTTGCAAATTATTATTATTATTTTGGAAATGATTATGATTGTTCTAATGATTAATCGGTCAATAATTCTGATTCCACATCTTTTAAGGGACATTGACAAATACAGGCAAAATTATTGCCTTTTGTTTAACGAACTTATTGAATTTACCGTCCATATATATATATATATATATACGAAGCCCCCCCCCCCCCCCCCCCCACATACACACTCACACTCACACACGATGAGATGGAGGAATTAAAGGTGTTTCTTCTCATATGACCACTGGATGGACGAGAAGACTGAATCAACCAAATCTGTTGGCCGACTTTTCTCTATCCTTATTTTTTGGATGTGCTCCACATCCCCGGTTTACCCGATAGCGTTTTAAATGATTTTCCTGTTTCGTAATAATTCTCGGAATTATTCGATGGATTTTATTTTTGGAAATATGTATTTGGGATGATGTCGAACAAATCGTGAACTTGCAGCGGTGTGTGTGTGTGTGTAGCCCGTGACGCGACACACACTGAGCGTGTGGAGCCGCGGAGGGCGCGGGAGAGTGCAGGTATTACGGGAGAAATGCGCAGCTCTCCAGACGTGCTTGTGTTGCACGATGCTCCGCGTCTAGGTTACTTAAGGTGATCTTCTTCTCACTCACATATTTTGGAGACCTTCAGCCGACACTTAGCCCGCAACGAGATGAGCCTGATGCAGATCTGTGCTGCTGCTGCGTTTGCTGAAATGCTGGAGTCTGCCTGAGGGGATGGCAGCGTCTCCTCAGCTGCATATTGAAGCGGGTCGGAGCGACTGCATGCATCTATGCGACTTCTCTACTGCGCTATAACGTCTGCTATACACTCCAGGTGAAACCGGCTCAGCTTTGGTTCACTGATTCACTCCGATTCTCCTCGAATACACCGTATCGCTTTCATGTCGATAACGACGCGCATGCGTTGGTTTTGCAGTAATTGCACAACGCGTGACTAAGTTATATCGGTAATATTTTTCGAGTCGTCTTTTTTGAGTCGTCTCCTGGATCAAAGTTCGTGATGTGGACGACTGTAGACCGCGGACGGTGGGGGATCGCTTGTCTGTCTCTCGTCGTGGCCATGGTCTGCGGTGCTCAGAGGTAACACAAAAATACCCAAAAATGGCATGACTGCATGATGTCCTTCCTCACATAGAGGGCCTTTTAGTCCGCAACTATTTGAATGTTGATGAGGCGATAGTTCTCACCAGTCTGCCTTCCCCTCCCAGCGCCAACGAGCCTAGCAACATGTCCTACGTGAAAGCCACCGTGGACAAGCTGCTCAAGGGTTACGACATTCGTCTGAGGCCTGACTTCGGAGGTAAACGCGTCTTGGCCACATAGGACAACACTAGCGCGTTCCGTTCATCAATAAAGGTTCAACGCTTTAACGTTTCAGTGTAGCAACTGAATCCGCTCTCATCCTATTATTCCCAAGGTGCTCCGGTGGACGTCGGCATGAGTATAGATATCGCCAGCATTGATATGGTGTCAGAAGTCAACATGGTAAGTGACCTAAAGGATGTGTGACATATGTGACAGGCGTGCATGTGTGAACACGTGTTCCCCGCTCCTGTCTCCCACACTGTGGACGGTTCTGCCCGTAGACATATGCTTGGTGCAATGTGTTTTCTGAAACACATTCGCCTGCCTTGCAACACCACAGACAGATACGCAATGTGTCAAACAATTCTTATGCATCAAGCAGGCCTTTCACAGGGCTAAAAGAGACGCAGTGTGTGACAAGGGAGAAGCGAACACAGGGAGAAGGATACAATATTTGTGGTGTCCTAGATTTTTCCTCAAAAGTGACTTCTCACCTATCCTGTCCCCACACACACACATGTGCACACATACACATACACATAGATACAAACACACACATCCTCAGTACATGTGCGAGTGCCATGTCAGGTTGCTGTTGGTGATCTATGGATGTGTTTCATGTAATGCAGACAGAAATGTAAAGGATAGCTACACATTGACATGTTCAAGGGATGCTACTCAGCTTTATGATGATCACTAAACACATATGCATTAGTAGTTGACCAGCACCTTGAGTCAAGTACAGTACAGTTTGGTTGTGGCTTGTGCTTTTGCTTCACATGACTTCATCTACACATACATTGAGACCATAAAAAAATGTAATTCATGCTACATTCATGCGTACATATTCTAAAATGAGAAACATTGTTAACAATAGTATTTGCAGAAGTCTATGATATGTTTTCAATGTGCACTCAAGCTATGAATTGTTCATCGGTATTAACTAAGGCCCAGGAGGAATCTGATTGGATGCTGTTATCCACGCCTGCTTGAAGACTTAATTTATTTGACCTTGGTTCCCAGATGTTCTTTACATTGAGATAAAAGCAAATACATTTGATGGAGTTGATGACTATAAGACATAAGAAAAAGTGCTCTTGGATACTCAATTAGCTTAACATGCTAACCATCCTCACGTAGCCTAACAGGCTATCTGTGCAGGTGCCCAGTACACAAACCCAGATAACTCAGTTCTTCTGGGTGAAGCAAGCTTACAGAGTGATGCGGGCATGACCTGTTACAAGAATAATATTTTAGCAGAAATGCAGGATGTTCAAAAATATAAAGGTCCTGATTCAAACTATATAACGTTTACTCAATTAAAAGTCTAAACCGTGTAATTTTTACTTACCTTCTTTTCCCTGTCCATGACAAAGCAAGGATGCTGCATATGTGTCTACAGGAAGTGTGTGCTGGTATATGTATGGGATGGTTTTGTCTGTGGTTTCATAATGACTAATTGTATTTTACATTTATAATGTGTGCTTTATAACTTAGTATGTTCAGTGTGCTACTGGAGTGGCAGTTATTTTTATTGTAGTGCATTTTAAGTTGTCCTTGAATATTGTGAGCTTGAGAGACACAGAGAATGTATCTGCTCATTGTTACAGCGATGTACAAGAAAATCAGTCAAGTTGTTTTTAAGTAAGTTTTGTCGAAATATTTTCTACCGTAAAGAACATTTATAGAAACATAGTAAAAAAGTTCACACATACCCAGTAGTCACACACCATTTTGTCAGCATTCTTTTTTCTTTGTTGTTGCACTGCCAGTTTATTGCCTTCTACTTGCTAAGATGAAAACCAAGACAACGACTTTGGAAGATGCAATATCCAGTTTCTTCATTGCATATTGGTATAGAGTTAGGGTGGCCATGCTTGTGTTCTTGTCAGGGTCTCATGGTCTTGTCAGTCGATGAGCAGATTGGAGGGAGAGTTCAGGTCATTGTAAAGGAGAGTAGCAACCAAGGTGTAGCCATTGTTCTCCAATGGCCCGAGGATAATAATGAACAGTGGCAAAAATTCTCAATGGATATAGATGTACTAGAGCATTTCTCTGAATGTGCCGGGTCATATGGACCTATCATAGACATAATCAGTCAAATGGAAATATCTGCATTGCTCTTTAGTTTCTATTGTATTTAGCAATGGATATCCAGCCTCATAGATTGGAAGAAACCGGAATAAAACCTCTGCAAATACTCATGCTAATGAATTGAAGAAGAAATGTTGCAGAGCCCACAGGTCAACTATGGTGACTACATTGACTTTTGCAAAGTTCTTCTTAGCCTCCATATTTTTTGCAGCAGTTTTCAAACAGCACAAACAAAATTGTGCAATTATTCATTTTGGCAAGGATGAAGTACAACTAACTGCACAAATGTCTCAAAGTTCACCACAAGCTTGATTCAAACACATCTGTTCCTATGTATCTGTTTAGGTATCAGCAGAGTGTTAAACATCCGAGATTTAACCAGTAGTTCAGATTGCTCTCATTAAAAATGTCAAATGCACAGCGATGTTGCCATCAGCACACAATTTGAAAATGTAACATGTCTGTCTATCTATCTAGTATACATGTCTGTATACTGTATGTGACTTACTTTGGAAATAAGCTGTGCTACAGCAATAATGTATATAGATACCGTAAATCCTCTAATAGTAGCCTGTATTCCATTAAAGGCCGGTCTCTCATAATGGCCGGGGGCGTGGTCAACACGGACAAATAAAGGCCGGCCTCCAATACAGGCCGGGTCAAAAAATGAAGAAAAAAAATGACCGTTAATACGGTAAACTCCTGGTGCCTGTTATACACCGGTAATGTAACTACGGTAATGTAACTACGGTAATGTAACTACGGTAATGTAACTACGGTAGTTTGAATGACCTGTGCAAGCCTGAATCTCCCACAACACAACGTGTCTACGTAACACAGAGCTACCAGAGAAGAGAAAACAAACATGGCGCCGACCAGACGAAAGTTTGACGTGACTTTTAAAGAGACAGTTACCGTATTACGGTCATGTTTATTCCTACCTCAGGGTTGTTTTATTGTACAGTGGCCGTATTTTCCCTACGTGAGGCTGCGGTGCTGTTTTGTTACCATATGTTACTTGCAGCTGAATCTTACTGTTTTGTTTTTATGTGGCAATGTGTGCAATGTTTTGCAATAAAAGTCAGGAAATTAAGGGATTATGTCCATGAGAGTTTAACTTTAAGAAATAAAGGCCTGCCTCTAATATAAGCCTGCCTCCAACAAAGGCCTGGTGCTCTTTGCGGCTCAGTAAATAAAGGCCCCGGCCAATATTTATGGTAGGTAGGTAAATAATGTATATAGAATAGGAATAGGTAGAACAGTGAGATGAGTGAGGATAGTTTGGCTCAGAACAAGAACAAGATTTGTTTAAGTTTTTTAATTTGCTGTACACCTGGCCAAAACCCCCACAAAAAAAGCCTTGCATATTTTAATTCATTTTTATCTAAGTGCCCTATTTATTTTGATTTTTCTGAATAAGATATGACAGCAGATGTTTTGTTGCTCATCTCAGTGTAGCTATAGCCTAACTTTGGGGGCTTTTAACAACTTGGGTTTCCGGACGTTAGCATGTCTACTCCAGAGCCATTAGGTGGGAGGTTAATGGACTTCCATCCAATTATGTGGATAATCATTGCATTCCATCGAATGGAGACGGAATGGCTGGACTGACCTGTCTCTGCCGTGCAGTGTCAGAGGGTGAAACATGAGGCTTTGGTCAGAAGGTTGCTTGGGGCCTAATATTTAATGTGATCAGCTCCTTTCACCAGTCTTTGCAGAGGTCTGACTTGTTGAAAACCATAGAAAGGAGACTCTACCTTTTTGTATTCAATCACATCTCTCACATCTCTTTATCCCCGTCTTACTTACTCCTCCTTCTGTATGCAAGTGCATGAAGAGGGGTTGCCATGGAAACGTTACAGTGAGCAGGCTTGCTGTGTGCTGGTTGTTTTGCTGATGTGTCACTGTGTCATTTGCACGTTATGAGTTGTCTCAACGGAGAGCATTATTTTCACCCATTAACCTTTGTTTTTACAAAGCTTCAAATAAGTAAATATGTAACTTATTCTCATGATATCAAATTTTTCAAAACCTTGTTGGTACTTGTGATCTGCGGGAGATGCCAGTGGGCCATTTAAGACAAGTTTTTACATTTTGCTTAAAAAATCTGATATGCGTTTGCAGCAGTGTCCGTCCACGCTTTAAAATAGTATTTTCCTTGTGGCGGTTCACGCCTTCTCCTATGCACAATCCCAGCTGGCCACCACTGTTCGGATCATGTCACAATCATGACTCAGCATTTTCAAATGAATGTCTGTGGTTGAAGCGAATGGCTTGCCTTTACATGCACTGCAAAGCAAGTGTGTGTGGACGCAGCCTACAGGTAGAATAAGGTAATTGGAACAAGTTTTTGTTCTCTCAGTGAAACATAGAGATAGTCCTTATTTAGCGGCCCATGATATTTATATGTAAAACGTGCTGCACAAATACAATGTTGTTTAAAACAATTTCATCGTCTCTTAGTCCAGCATAGTCACACCCACACAACTGCTGCCTGGCTACCTACCTTAGCTGTGTGCATACAATTGTGTACATTTTTGTGGTTAATGGACTGCCCATGAGTTTTAAATATATGTGTGTGTGTCTCCTACCCCCATGGACACTACTGCATTACATTAAGGCACATCTTTTCTTTTCTTTAAATTGCACCTTTTTGTTGTTTTCTTTTATATATAGAGTATATATATATTTTTTATTATTATTATAATTATTATTATTATTATTACATATATATATATCTAAAAAAAATCTGTATTATTACTTTCTGTTTAATGTTTCAAGTTTCAAGTATTTTATTGTCACTTCACAATTTACACGTGAGTATAAGCAGTGAGTGAAAAACTTTTTGTGCAAAACACCCGACAACCGACAGTAATTCTAAAAGAATACAAAATAGAATAGAACTACAAAATAGAAATATAACTATGCAAAATAGAAATAGAACTATGAATAGAAATTCTGTGTAAATAAGTAAATTAAATATGAAATGAAATGGAATATACAAAAAAAATATCCAGGTGAGCAATACACATATAAATCAATGTACTAAAATATACATTGTTATATGCTGACATTCACAGAATGTCACAGAATACCTTCCCAGACAGTCGACACAACACTAGCACCAGCAGTTGGCACCAGGACTAGCAGTAACACCAGTACTAGCACCAGCACTAGCAGTAACACTAGCACCAGGACCAGCACTAGCAGTAACACCAGCACTAGCACCAACACTTAGCACTGCTACCAGCACTAGCTCCAGCAGTAACACTAGCACTTATCACCAGGACTAGCACTAGCAGTAACACTTAGCACTAGCACCAACACTTAGCACTGCTACCAGCACTAGCTCCAGCAGTAACAACTTATCACCAGGACTAGCACTAGCAGTAACACTTAGCACTAGCACTTAGACATTGATGCCGAACTTGTTCAGCAGCCTGATGGCCTGACTGTGGAAGCTGTCTCTGAGTCTGCTCGTGTGGCACTTGATACTGCGGTATCGCCTGCCTGACGGTAGAAGTGTGTACAGTTTGTACCGCCTGGTGTATATATCCAGGAGGGAGGGAAGCTCACCTCCAACGATGTACTGGGCCGTCCGCACCACCCTCTGTAGTGTTTTACGCTCCAGTGCGGTGCAGTTCCCGTACCAGACGGTGATGCATCCTGTAAGAACACTCTCGATGGTACAGGAGTAGAATGTTCTGAGGATGCGGGGGCACATGTTGAATTTCCTCAGTCGCCTGAGGAAATACAGGCGTTGTTGGGCCTTTTTCACCACGTGTGTGGTGTGCGTGGTCCATGTGAGGTCCTCGGAGATGTGCACGCCGAGGAACTTGAAGCCGCTGACCCTCTCTACTGCAGCACCGTCGATGGAGATGGGGGCGTGCTCTCCTCTCCACTTCCTGTAGTCCACGATCAGCTCCTTGGTCTTCTTGATGTTGAGGGCGAGGTTGTTTTCTTGGCACCACTGTGCCAGTGATCCAACCTCCTCCCTGTAGGCTGTCTCGTCGTCGTCGGCGATCAGACCCAACACTGTCGTGTCGTCAGCAAACTTGATGAAGACGTTGGAGCTGTGCATAGCCATGCAGTCGTGGGTGTACAGGGAGTAGAGGAGAGGGCTCAACACGCATCCCTGAGAGGCTCCAGTGTTGAGGGTCAGCGGCTCTGAGGTGGTGCTGCCCATCCTCACCACCTGGCGGCGGCCCGACAGGAAGTCCAGTATCCAGCTGCACATGGTCGGGTGCAGGCCTAGACTCCTGAGCTTGGTGTCGAGCTTGGCAGGAACTATCGTGTTGAACGCTGAGCTGAAGTCCACAAACAGCATTCTCACACAACAGTTCTTCCCCTCCAGGTGAGAGAGGGCGGTGTGAAGTGCCATGGCAATGGCGTCGTCGGTGGATCTGTTTTGACGGCACGCAAATTGCCATGGGTCCAGCGTGGCAGGCAACATGGAACAAATTAAGTCCTTGACCAGCCTCTCGAAGCATTTACTGACAATCGAGGTGAGGGCTACGGGTCTCCAGTCATTCAGGCAGGCAGGAACGCTCGTTTGCGCGGAGCAGGGCGGTGCGGACCTCCTTCCACACTCGGCGAAACCGGCGGAGATGGTCCTGGACCGAGGGGACGGAGACGTCCGACTCCTGGAGAGAGAACAGCGGGGGCTGGTATCCCAGGGAGGCCTCGCAGGTCAAGGCGTTGAGGGAGTACTCAACCCAGGGCAGGTCCTTGCTCCAGGATGTGGGATGGAGAGCCGAGATGCAGCGCAGAGTGGACTCCAGACTCTGGTTGGCGTGTTTGGCCTGACCGTTTGTCTGCGGATGGTACCCCGAGGAGAGGCTGACGGTAGCGCCAATCTCCTTGCAGAAGGCCTGCCAGACCTGGGAGGTGAATTGTGGTCCACGGTCCAAAACTATGTCACTGGGGAGCCCATGGAGACGGTATACGTGTTGGGTGAGGAGCTCAGCCGTCTCTGCTGAGGATGGCAGTTTTGGAAGCGCCACCAGATGCACCGCCTTGGAGAACCGGTCCACCACTGTGAGGATGACAGTGTTGCCTCGGAAGGGAGGAAGACCGGTCACAAAGTCCAGGGCAATGTGGGACCATGGATGGCTGGGAACAGGGAGAGGGTGCAGGAGACCAGCTGGGGGTTGGTGTGAGACCTTGCTGCGGGAGCAGACGGGACAGGCAGCGACGAACTCCCGGACGTCAGCTCCCAGGGACGGCCACCAGAACCGCCGGGCCAGGAAGGAGAGTGTGTGGTGGACTCCTGGATGACACACGACCCTGCTCGCATGACCCCACTGGAGCACCCGGGACCGGACCGAGTCAGGCACAAAAAGCCAGCGAGGAGGACCGTTGCCTGGGCCGGGTTGGGTGCGTTGAGCCCGTCTGACCACCTCCTCGATGTCCATAATGACCGCCCCTACGACGCATGAGGCAGGGAGGATGGGCTCAGGCTCCTGGGGGTTATTCTCAGGCTCGTGGAGGCGGGATAGGGCGTCCGCCTTAGCGTTGCGAGATCTAGGTCGGAAGGTGAGGGTGAAACCGAACCTCCCCAGGAACTGGGCCACCGTGCCTGGCGGGAATTGAGGCGTCTGGCAGCCCGGATGAAAGTCAGGTTCTTGTGGTTCTCCGACCAGACCAGTGTGGTGTGCTCTGAACCCATCAGCCAGGGGCGCCACTCCTCAAAGGCCGCCACCACCGCCAGCAGCTCCCGGTTGCCCATGTCATAATTCTCTTCGGCCGGGGAGAACCGGCGGGAGAAAAAGGCGCAGGGGTGCAGCTTCTGGTCCTCCGGCAAATCCAAGGAAGCTCTGTAGCTGCTTACGGGTCGAGGGCTGGGGCCACTCGACCACCGTCCTGATCTTGCGGGGGTCCGGTCGGGTCAGTCCTCCCTCCACAATGAGCCCCAGGAACTCCACGGATGGGGAGTGGAAGGTACATTTCTCGACCTTGAGAAACAGCCGGTTCTCCAGGAGTCGCTGGATGACCATGCAGACGTGCTGGACGTGCTCCTCAGCGCTCCTGTAGAACACCAGGATGTCGTCAAGGTACAGGACCACAAATACGTCCAACATGTCCCTGAGTACGGCATTCATTAAATCCTGAAATACGGCGGGGGCGTTGGTGAGGCCGAAAGGCATGACGAGGTACTCATAATTCCCCCGGAGGGTCTTGAAGGCGGTCTTCCACTCATCCCCCTCTCGGATGCGCACAAGGTGGTATGCGCTCCGGAGGTCCAACTTTGTGAAGATGAGAGGTTATACAGACGACTGGCCGGGAGGGGAGCGTCAGGACGGAGCTCGAAGGCACAGTCGTACGGCCGGTGAGGAGGGAGAGAGCGGGCGCGCTCCTTACTAAAGGCCTCTCCTAGATCGTGATACTCCGGAGGAATGGTGGATAGGTTGGGAGGGACAGGACTGGGGCATTCAACCCTGGTGGATGTCTGGGCGCCCCGGAGGCATCGGGCGTGGCAGGTTGTGCTCCGAAGACCAGAATGAATGGGGTGTCGGGGGAGTGAATGACGTAGGGCCGGATGCTCTCCACGTGGTTCCCTGACACCGTGGGAGTGAGGTGCTGGGTCCGGTGGGTGACGGGACCCATGGGGTGGCCGTCCAATGCAAACGCTGAGAGAGGCCTCTCCAGAGGGGTAAGAGGGAGATGCGCCTCTCGTGCGTAGTGGGCGTCCACGAAGCTCTCGTCGGCCCCGGAGTCGATGAGAACCAGAACGGAGAGTCTCTGCCCCTGCCAGGCGAGAGTGGCAGAAAATCTGCCGCTGTTAGTCAGGGAAAGAGGATTAATTAGCCGACTCAACCGGTATCCCCGTGCGGGTGAGCCTACCCTCTTGGCGTCCGGGGAGGAGTACACACCGGAAGACGTAGCTGGACAGGAGGTAACGGTGTGCGCGGAGCTGGCGCAGTACCTGCACAGGCTGTGCCGTCTCCGGTGCTCGCGCTCGCTGGGGGTGAGACGGGCGCATCCCAGTTGCATGGGCTCCTCACCGGTGGGACTCTGGGATCTGGAGACGGAAGACGGCCTGGTGGAAACCTGCTGCTGGTGCGCCCTCTCCCGCTTGCGTTCCCAGTAACGCTCGTCGAGGGTGATGGACTAGGAGATGAGCTGGTTCAGGGTGGTTGGACTCTCCCTCCCGGAAAGAGCGTCCTTCATGGCCTCCCCCAGACCACGACGGAACGCGCTATACAGTGCGGGCTCGTTCCAGGCACAACGGGCTGCGAGGATGCGAAACTCCGTAGCATAGTCCGCCACCAAGCTTAAACCCTGCTGGAGAGTGGAGAGAGCTGCGGCCGCGTCTTGACCGTGGACGTCGTGGTCGAACATGGTCTTGAAGTACATGCTGGGTTGGAGTTCAAACACGTACTCGCACTGCATAAGGAACTCCCGGCAGAGGGCGAATGTCCCATCGTAGGGAGCCGGGGCGGCGAGGTGGGGTTCCCGAGCGGGTGGCGCCCTTGGCGCAGGAGCAGCAGCTGCCGCAAGACCCGACTGGGGGGGCGCGGGGACCTGGTTGGTGAGGGCACTGACCAGGGTAGTAAGGACTGACAGCTCCTCGGCTTGGGCCTGCTGGATGGTAGTGAGGCCCATGAGCTCCCGTCGGATGGCTGCAACTGCCTCGGATGCCCCCGTGAGCAGACGGGTGTGTTCCGCCAGCACACCGCCCTGGGCCTGGAGCGGTCCACCAGGGGGGGCCGTGCCTTCCATGCTGGCTGGGTCCAAGTAGTGGCCAGATCTTACTGTTAGGGTGTGTGGAGGTAAGACCCAGGCGCACAGCAATGGAGGAGGCCTAAGTTCAGGTTCAAGCCCAGAGGGCGGTTTTATTAAGTAACACAAGGGGGTTGCCACAAAAGGATGCCACAAAGTAATGGAGGTAGGGTGAGGGCTCTGCGGGTTGGCTCGACTCAGCAGGGGGGGTCCGGGATGCTGGAGGGATGGGAAGGAGAAGGAGGGTGAGTGATAAAGATCACGGGTAAGGCAAAGGCAAAACAGGGTTGGCACAACAACTGCGTGAAGTTTAGTTGCCGAGAGAAAAAAGCAGTACAAACGCTAGGGCAAAAGTAGGCTAAAGGCTATACGTTACCACCGGTAGTTTATGGTAAGATCTGGCGCTGAGTGGAGTGCAGGCCAGGTTCTTGTAGGGTTGACGGTGATTGCAGACAAGGGACAGGTGCGGTGATTGGGAATGACGAGCAGGTGAGCAGAGTCGTGCTTGTGGCAGCGTCATCGCCGCTCCGCCGTTGCGCATGCACCGACGTGCTGGGAATGTCGGGATCCGACTCAGAGAGGTGAGAGAAGTGGGAGGAGCCTGCCGAGAGGACAGAGCCGGCGGGGGACGGGGAACGTGAGAGCCTGGTAGCCAAGGGGAACTCAGGGGAGCCGGAACGCCGTATGCCTGGTCTGAGGAGCGCGAAGGGCGCTTAGCGGAAGGGGAGAGGGGTGGACGTGGAGGCGAGGACAGGCAAGCCGTAACATTGCACTATCTCTCCTAACCTCTGGTCGGCCCTATCTTGCACAAAGTGCCGGAACAACCAATGAGTGACAGCACAGCAAACACCAACCATGGGTGTAATTATTGTCATTGAAATTGCTAGCATTACTTTGCAATGGCTGAGACAGCAAGAACAATCCCATTCGCCCCCCCTCTCCCCCACTCCCACACACACACACACACACACACACCACAGCATGCAGCAAGTTTTTGAGGAAACAGAGATTTGAACCAAGACAAGTCAGAAAGAGGTGCACTACCAATCTTAAACTGTGGTGGTACCCCAGCATACGGTCAACAGTGAGGCACCTCATTGTGATTTTCACTATTCCTGCAAGCCAACCCCCGTCCCCTTCCATCCTGTAGACCGGAGACCTGGCCTGCTGACTTGACTGGCAGAGTTGCTGGGTGTGGGCTGTTGCTGGGCTGTGTTGATGGCCTGGGTTGAGATTGACAACTGGGCCTTGGTGGAGCTTTTTAGCGGCCAGTCCTCGGTAGGGCCACCCTCCACCAAGTGACGTGGCTCAATCCCCCATCTCCCTCCCAGAGCGGAGGACCATCGCTGCCATGAGGGAAGGGCTGGTGCTGGGAGATTGCTGTGTGTCCTTTTGTTCTGGAAGGCCCCACATTAGGCTCCAGTGTAGCAATTATTCTTGTGAACTTCCACCTGAAGTGGCTTTTCTGAGGCTCCTCCAAAGAACACAGGTAGGATGTTGAATAATCCAGTTAATTGTTGTTGGTAGTATTGTTGTGGAAGTTGTAGACATGTAAAATGGAAGAATGAGAGAGCAGATGGTACCTGCTAGTATGATTGTGCTCCCTGTGTGTGCTGATGGCTGGTTTAACCTGTGGGCATTGATTAGGCAATGCACCACAGGTGTGCAACCCCACCCAGCCCCATACTTATCAGCCAGGGCCTGGTGAGGTTGCTTAAACCAGCCACCAAACAGACTCCACAACAGTGATGTGCGGTGAGGTCAATGGCTGGGGAGGCACTGGCTAGTATCAGAGCCAGATTTACACACATATGAACCCGATAGAGGTAGCTTAAATTCACCATTCAATTGGCAGGTTGCACAATGACTACTGGTTAGGCGATCGTATGTTTCATATTTCATATCAGCATTCTTTACAACACACGCATACAGGTACGTATTCGATTCACGTTTTCTAGGCGAATGCAGTTCCGCTATTCATACTCATTCAATACAGAAACTAGAGATAGTAACAGGCACGCGCTTCTTGCCCGCGCGCCATCCAGTTTCTGAGGGGTTGCGCAATCAGAGGGGAGGCTGACCTCGTCGCTGCCTCACCTCTCGTCTCTCCCTGTATTTGCAGCGGAGCTCTGCAAATTTGGCGATTTTGACTATAAAAAATGATTGAAATCATACAGAAATTACATTTATAACACAGATCAGTGGAAAATCTTAATATTTATTTTATTTTATTTTATTTTATATTATTTTATTTTTTACTTTTCGTAACAGCTATTTTCATTGGAGTATGACAGGTGAGGCTCTGCCATCCCTTGCCTCCCCTGACCACACGTCCCTGCTCCACAATATTGTTATCGAATCACCCTAAAAATATCTTAGGATTTGTTCACTCACTCCACATGAAAGTGTCTTACGTACAGCCGTAACCCTTTCATGCCTCTCCAAGCAATGTTACTAGTTGAGGTGCCGTATAGGCTGTGTTCCAGAAATGCCACTCGGTCTTGATGTATGAAATTTGCGGAACACATTCAGTAAGTGTTTGGGAACATGTATGGATGTATTTATAGACTGCATGTGTGAAAGGGGCTATAGATGGAAGCATTACAAGAAATCTTGCAAATCCAAACAGTAGTATTATAGGACCCAGAAAACTAGAATACGTGTCAATTAAGTATATCCTGAACAAGCCACGAGCAATAGTGAAGAATCAATCTATGTTGACGGCATAACACTGGAAACATTGCCACAATAGACAAGAGAAAGCATGCGCAGGAGAAAATGTGTACTACCATTCATGTAAATTATTGAACTATCAACTATTGACGTGAAAGACAATATGGAACGTTGTACCATATGATGAGGAAAACTGTAGGGCTACATGCTCATTTGTTCTGGAGACAAAGGAGAGCCATTAAAACTCAGGCCTCCAGGATACTTCACTCTTCACACCTATGTATGAAGCCCAATCATTGGTCTAGTAAACTGTAACCTTATATCACCTGGTTGCAGCCCTGACCACAACAAAACCACAGATCCCTTTGTTTCGCTCTCTCTTCCACCCTCGGCTCTTACTCAATCTTGCTCTCGTCTAGCTCTCTGGCCTCTGGAGAGGCCTTCTCCACCATGTGGCCTGCTCAGAGCAGAACTCACGGCAGTGGTGCGAGAGCCTGTCTGAAGATTCCTGGAGAGCTAAGTAAACACTGCTTACTGAGAGTAAACCAGTTTAGTTAGTACTAGCAGCTAATACACAAAGTCTGCCAGCTAACATTACAAGCAACAGGGTAAGTTAGCGACAAGCTGCTAACTCTGCAGGGAGAACAAAGGAGCGATCAGTTTCTCTGACCCGAACCAGCAGAACGCTGCACACACAGCAAAGACTATTTTTGACTATGGACCAACCTTTCCCAGCCTCATCAACCGACGAAGCTGCAAGCTATCAAAGAAGTCTGAGAACCAGGGAGTTGGACTCATCTGAACTTATAAATTTTTCGTCACATTCAACACTCACCCCTTCTCCTCCCACCCACAGAGCTGGGAACAAACTCAACCTTGTCTTCACAAGGTCCTGCGCAACTTTGGCACTCTGTTACCCCACTCCATGTGCCTCACCACCATTTTGTTGCTTTCTCCCTCCCCCTAAGATCCTCCACCTCCCTCGCCCCTCTGCTTTACATCGTCACCTCCCGCCCAAACCTGCAACCTCTCTCTCCCTCTACTCTCTCCACAACTCCTCTCCTCAAAACAACCTCCTGAACAATTCTCCCTCCTGTCCACAGAGGAAACCTCCTCCACTTTGCTATCCTCTCTTTCCTCCTCCTTGGACTCTCTGTCCACTCACCTCCAGACCAGCATGATCCTCTCCTCCCCCTCATTGGCAGTCCGAAGTTGTGCAGGCTTGTGTAGAGCAGAGCTACGGGCAGCTGAGAGAAAATGGAGGAAATCAGACTCTGCTGATGATCTTTCCCTTTATCTCCACCTCCTCTCAGACTTAACCTCTACTGTGTCAACAGCCAAATATGCTTTCTACCTAACAAAGTTCAACTCTTCTGCCTCTAACCCCAGGAAACTGTTCTCTATGTTGTCTTCCCTCCTCAACCCTCCACCCTCTCCTCCCCTCTCCTCTCACACAGGTGATTACTTTGTCACATACTTTACAAAAAGGTGAAAGACATCATCTCCTCTTTCACCCCTGCTGCTATCCTCCCTCCCCCAACACCCACCTCTGTTTGCCTTACCTGCTTTGCCCCCCCCTCCTCTGAAGAAGTCAACAGGCTTGTTACGTCCAACCACGCCACCACCTGCTCCCTCGACCCGATCCCCTCCTCCCTTCACAGACATCTCGAGGAACATCCTGCCATTCTTCACTGCCCTAATCAACTCTTCCCTCAATTTAGGCCTGTTTCTAACTGCTTTCAAGACTACCAGAATGAAGACACTGCCAACATTCGGAACGAAAGAGCTGTATCCCTCCTTTCCCTCAAAACTCTTTCCAACTGTCCGATCTCTCAAAACAACCTACTAGACCCCCATCAGTCAGGCTTCAAGGCTGCACACTCCACTGACACAGCCTGCTCACTGTAACAGAGTCCCTCCGTGTTGCCAGAGTCTCGTCGTCTTGGTGCTCATCCGCCTTGTCTTGTCCGCTGCATTCGACGCAGTGAACCACCAGATCGTCTTTTCTACTCTCACAGAGCTTGGCATCACTGGATCTGCACTATCCTGGTTCACTTCCTACCTGACCCTGCACCTATGAGTCCCCCGAGGCTCAGTACTAGGACCCCTTCTGTTCTTCCTATACACAAGATTTCTAGGCTCTGGGAATCATGGCTTCTACGATCACTGTTACACCAGATGAACACCCATATCGCAACATGCAATCTCCAAATGCCTGGCTGACAAGAGCAAATGGACGACTGCCAATCACTTGAAAGCTTAACCTAGACAAGACAGAGATTCCTCTTCATGTCAAAGAAAGACTGCCCTCATATGGACCTATTCGTCACCATTGAGGACAACAAAAGTCTCTCCCAGGAACCTTGGCTTGGTACTGGATTGATTAGCATGTGCTGCAATGCCAACCCTCCCTCAGTGGCCTAGATTCATGTAGGGATTGCTCTCTACAAAATCTGCAGGATCCAGCCCTTCTCCACCTTCCTCCGCCTCGACTACACTGGATGGACTCCCCTGCCTTCCGCATCAACCCTTGCAATGCATCAAGGTTTGCAAATTCCAAATAGGGTTGTAAAATCAAATAAAGCTAAAAGTATAGAAGTATGATACACAGTGCATGTTATATATACACGTATATATATATATTAGGGGGTGTGCATCTCTCCAAAAAAGACGATCCGATCCCGTATCTAGATACATGGAGTACGATACAATTCAGGGACCGATACATTTTTAAAATGGAAGGTTTCGGTTCGCATTCAAGGATTCAGTAGGATTCGATACGATTCGATACATGATTTAGTAGAACTGTATGGTTTTATTAAGTACTCGTATCGGTATTCGGTATCGGCAAGTACCCAAATGTAAGTACTTGTACTTGTACTCGGTCTGAAAAAAAGTGGTATCGGTGCATCCCTAGTCCTTATTGTTACATCCTGAATACAGTTACGGATTCAAACATGAGGCATCAGCAGAACGGGAGTTGAGAAGCTGCTGAGCACAGAGCTGAGAGCTTCTCCTGGATGGACCGGGGTCTCTGGCTGAATTCAAAGTGGCCGTACATGGGAGCCTCACCTGACAGAGTCGTCGCCTCTGACTGTCATGGAACTACGATTTATGAAATTAATGCAAGGTTAATTTAATGGCAAGACAAAAACTGTTATGTGCAGATCATGTCCTACAACAAGTTGTGCATGTACACTGTATAGAGGGCAAACATTTAACCTGAAAAGATTTGTCCTGCGTCATTGTTATATTTGTATTAATTGAGATTTCAGTGTCCACACTCGAAGAAAGATGGAGAGGATCTGCACCTGTGCAGGAGAGAGGGCATCGTGCCTGGTCAAGGATGGGGATGATGTCAGACTGATCAAGGGCCATAATGACTATACAGTATCAATGCACAACTTCCTATAATGAACTACTGTCACTTTGTTGTATTGAACAAGTTGAGATTTACTCTCAAAGTTGATCGATGTTTCTGAGCAAACATACTTCCAGAAGTGTTGCAGCCACAAGCTACCATGTAAATATTGTGATTTAAAGCTAGAATAAATGACTTGTGTATAGTTATTGGTATTATTATGCATGTTGTTTTTCCATCTTGTGGGACAACAGATGCTGACAAATACTCAGCAAATAACACCAATCTTATCAATGTGTTTGTGTTTAACGGGCATGGTCCTACTCTTCAGAATCTCATATTTTCTTCTAACTAATCATATAACACCTACATTGGAGATCTTTCTAGTTTTCTCCACCTCAAATGCTAATATGTTTCCTGTTAGTGAATGCAGGTATCTGTAGTGACACACAATAGCATCCTACACTATCCCCCATGGTCTGCCAATACAATATCACCAGGTAGGTTAGGCGACCATATAAGATGCAAAGCATCTGCATATTGTCTGTTTTCAAGAAGTAAAGTCATGTATATCATAGGGCTTGCAGGACTACTGAAGTCGAAAAGACGTCGATGACGTCATCACACACACGTGCACACACACACACACACACACACACACACACACACACATGCAGAGAGAGTAGGGCTGTCCAAATAAATAAAGTAACGGCTTATTATATTATGTAACTAAAATATATATTCCAACATTCAAAATGTCTCATCCGACATCAGAAATTAAATGGGGAAAAAAATGTTAACTAATAAATTGGTTTGGCAAAGGCTTACAACATTATAAGAGAGCATCATTTTAAACGTAACATTAATTCCTGCACGGTCTGATTTTGTTCGCATCGCATCGCAGCGAGCAGACTAGGACGTGTCTTATACTGCAGTGGACTTTTATTGATCTTGATTTTCTGAGCAGTGACGCTCTCTTGATCACTTAATCTATATACATGGCAGTGAAGTCTCATATGTACTTAATATCTTTAATGAGCCAGTGTTCATTTGTCACTAATATCTATATATGAGATGACGTTCCTATGTCTTATTACTTATATCTGAGCAGTGACGTCTCATATGCATTACTTGAAATTTGGCTCCGTCATATTCTTTGATTCACCGACGCGAATACCACATTTTTTGCGGGTCACCCGCAAGCTTTTGTGAAGTACTTCCACACACTTGATGCACAAGTCCGTGTTTGCTGCAAAACCTGCTGCCTTTTCTGCAGCGCATAGTACCTCAACACTAGGGATGTAACGATATACCGTAAAACGGTATATCGCGATATGAAAAGGCCACGAATGTCAACCGTACGTTTTTTCATGTAATACCGTGTCGCGGTATAGCTGCGAGGTTGCATGGTAAATGCGCACTGTCATTGTGGGGAGTCTGGTGAGCGACATTGTCATTAAAACGTTGCACTCAACTTAACACTGTATGCCCAGGCAGCCCACACCACACAAAATAATAAAGCATTGACACAACACCACTGAAATATGACCCCTGCTCAGTGTTGCACTGTCCGTTACAACAACATTATGCACACAGCAGCCAACGCTAGCAGAGATAAAAAGAGAAAGAATAGCGATTGAAACTAGCTTACCTGTTGGAGGAGAGAAAAAGAGAAAAAAAGCGATTGAAACTAGCTTACCTGTTGGAGCAGAAAGTGGTTCATCACGGGTCAGTAATTATGAATCCAGGCGAACAAGAAATTGCAGAAGGAGAGGACGCATCTCCGCTATTTAGGCCACCAAAACGGACCAGGTCGGCAGTGTGGGAATTATTAGACATCGCAAAGGCAAGAACGTGCCCAGATAACACACGTTATATGAAGGTTGAGAACCTACACTGTACCGCACACATACACCGAGGGCCAGATATTGAGTATGAGGAAATATGGTTTAAGGCAAGCAAGTTGTATGAAAAATTGACGATAAAGTATGTGTTTTGGAACAGGAACAGATGCGCAGCAGCGGGCGTCGAAAGGGAAGTCTGCTTCGGGTTTCAGGAAAAATGTTCTTTCTGGCCCTCGGACGCGCACCGCAGCTGCGCATCTGTTCCTGTTCCAAAACACATACTTTATCGTCAAGTCTTCATGCAACTTGCTTCCCTTAAACCACATTTCCTCATCCTCAATATCTGGCCCTCGGTGTATGTGTGCGGTAAGGCACTTTTCTCTTGCGGCGTTTGCAAGTCGGCATTCCATCTTCAAGAATTTTGCCGTCTTCATCCTTTGGATAGCCGAAAAATTCCCACACTGCCGACCTGGTCCGTTTTGGTGGCCTAAATAGCGGAGATGCGTCCTCTCCTTCTGCAATTTCTTGTTCGCCTGGATTCATAATTACTGACCCGTGATGAACCACTTTCTGCTCCAACAGGTAAGCTAGTTTCAATCGCTTTTTTTCTCTTTTTCTCTCCTCCAACAGGTAAGCTAGTTTCAATCGCTATTCTTTCTCTTTTTATCTCTGCTAGCGTTTTCTCTTCTTGGCTGCTGTGTGCATAATGTTGTTGTAACGGACAGTGCAACACTGAGCTGGTTAGTGTTTACAAACAAGAGAGGGGACTGGTGATTTTCCAGTTAGGAGTCATATTTCAGTGGTGTTGTGTCAATGCTTTATTATTTTGTGTGGTGTGGGCTGCCTGGGCATACAGTGTTAAGTTGAGTGCAACGTTTTAATGACAATGTCGCTCACCAGACTCCCCACAATGACAGTGCGCATTTACCATGCAACCTCGCAGCTATACCGCGACACGGTATTACATGAAAAAACGTACGGTTGACATTCGTGGCCTTTTCATATCGCGAACGACCGTTTTACGGTATATCGTTACATCCCTAGTCGTTGGCCACGTGACTTCATGCGCTGCAGAAAAGGCAGCAGGTTTTGCAGCAAACACGGACTTGTGCATCAAGTGTGTGGAAGTACTTCACAAAAGCTTGCGGGTGACCCGCAAAAAAGTGATTTGTGGTGGTATTTTGTCGTTTTTTTTTTTCCGTGTTTGGTTCTGGGTGAAACAAAGATGATGTGGGTCAGATTGCACGTTTTGAGCCAAATGCGTGTCTGATCAGAGTAAGGTGATCATTATGAGACGTTTTCACTGCTCATGGTTATTATAGGATATGTAAGGTGATCATTATGAGATGTTTTCACTGCTCATGGTTATTATAGGATATGTAAGGTGATCATTATGAGACGTTTTCACTGCTCATGGTTATTATAGGATATGTTTTCAAGACTACCAGAATGAAGACACTGCCAACATTCGGAACGAAAGAGCTGTATCCCTCCTTTCCCTCAAAACTCTTTCCAACTGTCCGATCTCTCAAAACAACCTACTAGACCCCCATCAGTCAGGCTTCAAGGCTGCACACTCCACTGACACAGCCTGCTCACTGTAACAGAGTCCCTCCGTGTTGCCAGAGTCTCGTCGTCTTGGTGCTCATCCGCCTTGTCTTGTCCGCTGCATTCGACGCAGTGAACCACCAGATCGTCTTTTCTACTCTCACAGAGCTTGGCATCACTGGATCTGCACTATCCTGGTTCACTTCCTACCTGACCCTGCACCTATGAGTCCCCCGAGGCTCAGTACTAGGACCCCTTCTGTTCTTCCTATACACAAGATTTCTAGGCTCTGGGAAATCATGGCTTCTACGATCACTGTTACACAGATGACACCCATATCGCAACATGCATCTCCAAATGCCTGGCTGACAAGAGCAAATGGACGACTGCCAATCACTTGAAGCTTAACCTAGACAAGACAGAGATTCTCTTCATGTCAAAGAAAGACTGCCCTCATATGGACCTATTCGTCACCATTGAGGACAACAAAGTCTCTCCCAGGAACCTTGGCTTGGTACTGGATGATTAGCTGTGCTGCAATGCCAACCTCACCTCAGTGGCCAGATCATGTAGGATTGCTCTCTACAAAATCTGCAGGATCCAGCCCTTCTTCACCTTCCTCGCCTCGACTACTGGATGGACTCCCTGCCTCCGCAATCAAACCCTTGCAATGCATCAAGGTTTGCAAATCCAAATAGGGTTGTAAAATACAAATAAAGTAAAAGTATAAAGTATGATACACAGTGCATGTTATATATACAGTATATATATATATTAGGGGTGTGCATCTCTCCAAAAAAGACGATCCGATCCGTATCTAGATACATGGGGTACGATACAATTCAGGGACGATACATTTTTAAAATGGAAGGTTTCGGTTCGATTCAATTCAGTAGGATTCGATACGATTCGATATGATTCAATACGATTTGATGGGATATGATACAATCTGATAGAGTTCCTTGTTTACAGTAGACAATCATTTTACATTATGAATTAACATAAGTCAATACTATAAATGTGGCATTGCTTACCTTCAAATAGATTTATCAAAGACCAGGGAACAAGTATTTTGTCACTTTTGACATGTGAATTCAGTCATGTTTATTATTGTACACTATTGCACTTGTTAAGAACTTTACAAAGCCACCTGGCTGCAACAATTAAACACATAACCATGTCATTTCACTTGTTGCACAAATAGAGCCAAAGTTCTGGAGAGGTCTGGTAGGCTCAGATCAGGTAACAATCGAACTACTGAGGTAATGAAGATTATAATCATTATAGCACATTTGTTTTGCCAAACAGACCACACAACAATTGGCAAAACGAACACTCTTTATAGAATAATCAGTCTTTTAAAGTTCATGCTTTTAAGGTTCATGGCTACGTTAGACCGATCCAGGGGTCCGTGGCACCTAATGCAACGCTCGCATCTTTTAAAGTCAATAACCGATTTTGCGATTGCAAACCGGTATTTGTTACAACCCTAATATACTTATTATAGATATATATAGTATAGTAGTTATAGTATACTCGTACTACACACAGTATAATAAGTAACAGCACTCACTACACGAGACGTACAGTGTCAATAACTTGGGCACACGAAGCTGAAGAACTGGAGCACTAGATGGGCTGTTCTTTGATTTTAGTAATTATTGATACGTTGCATCATGTTAGTCTTATCGATTAATAATATGCAAAGTTCCCGCCATGGACCTAATACAATTTACTGCTAGCGACAACACCGCAGCTTTACATCTCCCAAAACATCACTCCTTGCCATCTCTACGTCCACTCTCACGACTGCCTCACTGAAATAAAAACCTGGCATGAACACCAACTTCCTCAAACTCAACTGCAATAAATTCGGAATGCATCATAATCGCAGCGCCAAAATCTCTATCCCTTCCCAGAACATGTCTCACTCTCGATCGACGGACACATAGTCACCCTCCCCTGTTTGTAACTGGCATTATCAATGCGGGATCACCGTCT
>PIJE02000040.1:761543-1000416 GCA_002895965.2 Coryphaenoides rupestris | reverse complement strand
ATGAGTTGATTATTTGAAATGACTATGATCACACACATTTTAGTATAGTGGCACTCTAAAACAAATATCAAACTGTATAGAATGTCTATCTTTTCTGTGCTCCGTCTCTCGTTATCTGGTTAACATGCATGAATCTAGCCTGTATGTCTCCTCTCTTATTCTTTCCTCCGGCTCGGACATCGAGGACACAGGCGGCGTGGTGTTTGAATAGGTCCTCGCGGCTTCTTACTTTGATAAGTTTGTGTAAAATGGATTGATGGAGCAGACGGAATACTGTGCGCTAGCATTAAGCCGTACGGCATGCTCCGCGGGTTTGCGCCTTCTCCGCCACCATCCTCCCTCCCCATCATCCCCCCCGGCTCGCCCTGACCCCCCCCTCCCCTCCTGGAAAGTTGGTCGGGTGTTTTTTGTTGTTGGCGGGTTTGCGGGCGGTTTGGGGGGTTCGTTTTGTATGGATGTGGGGTATTGTGTGATATTATTGGGGGGGATTGTATATTTTACTTTTCGGGGGATTCTTCAGACTGGGGACAAGCGTAGGTAGTGATGGGTGGCAGTATAGTGCTCGTCTATGACTGTGCGTGAAACATGTTTTTATAGCTATTTTGGCATTGAGCAACTAAAATCACAGATTTGGTGCGTGTTTTGTGTGCTAGACAAGTGCGGGGGGGCCACCTCCCCCTTAACCGCTTGGGTGGGGGGGCTCACTCTTTATTCTTGTTTGTTCTAGCTGTTGGTATTTTATTTTGAATATTTATTGACTCTCACTTTAGTTCAATTCCCTTGGGAACGATAAATTGTTTTAATTAGCATTCAATATAAACAACCTTTTTTCTTTTCTTTGACATGTGTGCTCAACCTCACTCATGTGGTGGGTTACGGTTGTGGTTGGCAGTAAGTGTGATGAGGGTTGTGTTAGGGGGTTCCCCCCCACCCTGCCCCCCCCCTCCCCCCCCCCCGCCTTCTGGCCCCGCCTCTCCCCCCCGCCCCCGCCCTCCCCCCCCCCCCCCCCCCCGCTGGTTTTTTTTTGTGTTTTTTCGCCGCCCCCTTTTCTGGACACAGATAAAACAAGACTTGGGTGGGGTTTGTGCCTGTCAGACGGAAACAAAAAAAAGAATCTTTCTTGAAATCGAAAATAGAAAAAACCCCCCCAAAAAACAATAAAAGTAGATGGCCCCAGTGAATCAGATCCAACGTTGGATGTTTAGTGTCCCGCCTTTGTTTCCACGTGGTTCTGTATTAGTTGCCTATTGTACTGCCACTTTTATTTGAAATAAATTGCATTCGGGCTTTTACTTGATACCCATTGTGTGTTGGTATAGCCATTTGTAATATATAGCACTATATGTGCAAATATCTCTCCCAACTCTATGTGCAATATTATCAATATCATGTACTATTTATTAATATCATTTCCTCTAAGATTAACCCTTGCAATACTACTCTCTTCTCCTCATCATCATCATGTCAATATTCTTAACACTCGCTCCATAGTAAATACAAATAGCCCTTTCCTTTCTTTCAATTATTTTATCTCTTGATAATATTATCTCATCATTTGTTATGTTGCATGTTAATTCTTAATATCTCTTATATTTCTATGTGTCTAAATAGCTGGGTGTTCTCGTTTAGACGGGGGCGCGAGGTTTTGGCTGGCCCCGCCGCCCCTCGCACACACACGACAAACCCATCTCCAGCTTCGCGCATCCACACCCCCTGACCTCCCCTGCCCCTCTCCCCCCCTCCTTACTCTCTCCAAATTATGGAAAATTTATTCGTGAACGCATAAAAAAAAAAAAAATATAAATATTATGAAACAACAACAGAATAAAAGTGTCCACTATAAACAAAAAATATAACAAAACAAAATAACCACACACCGCCACACGTCCGACCTTAATTAACAGAGAACTCATGGGGCGAGGGGGGGGGGGGGAGCCCTCTCACAAACTCATAACCCGAGGGTGGGGGGGGGGGAGGGGGGGCCCACAGGGAGGGTGGGGGGAGGGGGGGGTGGGCGTCGGGGATTAATAATAACTGAACGTGTTCTGCTGCCGTGTTGTTCCCCACACAACACAAGGAATCAATATTCACTTTAAAGTCGTTCACAACATGAACATTAGGGGTGTGCATCTCCAAAAAAGACACGATCCGATACGATTCAGTAGGATTCGATACGATTCAATACGATTTGATGGGATATGATACAATCTGATAGAGTTCCTTGTTTAAAGTAGACAATCATTTTACATTATGAATTAACATAAGTCAATACTATAAATGTGGCATTGCTTACCTTCAAATAGATTTATCAAAGACCAGGGAACAAGTATTTTGTCACTTTTGACATGTGAATTCAGTCATGTTTATTAGTGTAACATATTGCATTTTAAGAACTTTACAAAGCCCCTCTGACAATAAAACAAACTATTCAATTTCACTGTTGGCACAAATTAGAGCCAAAGTTCTGGAGAGGTCTGTGTAGGCTCAGATCAGGTAACAATGAACTACTGAGGTAGAAGATTATAACATTATAACATTTTTTTGCAAACAGAACACAACAAATTGGCAAACTGTAAGCACTCTTATAGAATATCAGTCTTTTAAAGTTCATCTTTTAAGGTTCATGCTACGTTTAGACCGATCCAGGGGTCCGTGTACCAATGCACTCGCATCTTTTAAATCAAAACCGATTTTCCGATTCAAACCGGTTATTTGTTACACCCCTAATATATATATATAATATATATATATATATATATATATATATATATCACACAGTATATACACAGTATATACACAGTATATCAAATAACTGGACGAACTGAAGAACTGGACACTAGATGGCTGTTCTTTGATTTAGTAATTATTGACTACGTTTGCATCATTTAGTCTATCGATTAATAATATGAAAGGTTCCCGCCATGGACTACAATTTCACTGCTACGCCGACAACACCCAGCTTTACATCTCCACCAAAACCATCACTCCTGCCATTCTCTCCACTCTCACGGACTGCCTCACTGAAATAAAAACCTGGATGAACAACAACTTCCTCAAACTCAACTGCAATAAATCGGAAATCATCATAATCGACCCAAAATCTCTACTCCCCTCCTCCCAGAACTTCTCACTCTCCATCGACGGACACATAGTCACACCCTCCCCCCTGGTTTGTAACCTCGGCATTATCATGGATCCCACCCTCTCCTTCAAGTCACACAGCAGCAACATCACCAAAACATCCTTCTTCCACCTCCGTAATATTGCATGACTCCGCCCCATCCTCTCCTCCTCAGCTGCAGAAACACTCATCCATGCCTTCATCACCTCCAGATTAGACTACTGCAACAGCATTCTTTATGGTTTACCTTCCACTGTCCTTCAAACATTGCAATATGTTCAAAACTCAGCTGCCCGGTTGCTCACCCACTCCCGCTCCAGAGAACACATCACACCCATCCTCCAACACCTTCACTAGCTTCCAATACAGCACCGAATCCAATTCAATTCAATTCAATTCAATTTTATTTGTATAGCCCTGAATCACAAGACAGTCTCAAAGGGCTTTACAGGCCAGATTGTTATGGCACCCCCCTAGCCCAAGCCCCCCTAAGGGCAAGAAACGACTCCCTTAATTAACAAGGAAGAAATCTCGAGGAGGAACCTCAGAGTGGGGGATCCCTCCTTCCAGGGATGGTTCAGAGTGCAATGGGTGTCATACGGGCATTTAAAAACAGGGGTAACAAAGCATGACAAAATGCAAATGACAAAGTACAAATAGTAAATGAAATAGTAATATTATGATGGGGTGCTGGCTGGAGAGCAAGCTGGTAGCCGTCAGGTGAGGTGGCCAGGTATCCAGTCACGATCACAGCAGCACCCTAGATAATGGAAACATGAAGGTTAGATGGAGCACAGTAAGCAGGGAGCATACAAGTATCCTCAGACCTAGTACCCATCGGCAGCTAGGGTAGGCTAGTGCTAACGGTATTGATTTAGCTGTAAATTAGAGCTGAGGGGCACTCCTAGCAGCCAAAGGCGAGGGTAAATAGGTGGGTTTTTAGTCTCGCCTTAAATATATCAGCAGAGTCAGCCTCCCTGATTACAGGTGGCAGACTGTTCCACAGATAGGGTGCTCGATAAGAGAACGCCCTGTTTCCTGCTGATTTTTTATTTACTTTTGGAATTGATAAAAGGCCAGCTCCTGAGGACCGGAGCGGCCGAGAAGGACAATAGGGAACAATAAGGTCCTTCAGGTACGATGGTGCGGACCCATGCAGGATCTTGTAGGTAAGAAGTAGCACCTTAAAATCTGATCTGGCATTTATTGGGAGCCAGTGGAGGGAAGTGAGAATAGGAGTAATGTGGTCAAACTTCCTAGTTCTCGTTAAAAGTCTAGCAGCAGCGTTCTGTACGAGCTGGAGGCTTTTTGTAGTAGAGCTCGGTAGGCCAGAGAACAGTGCATTACAGTAATCCAGTCTGGATGATATAAATGCATGGATGAGTGTCTCTGCGTCCGCAGCGGATAGCATTGGTCTGATCTTGGCAATGTTTCTAAGATGAAAGAAAGCAGTTCTGGTGATACTTTTGACATGCTGATCGAAAGAAAGCGTAGGATCAAGCAGAACACCAAGATTCTTGACGCAGGAGCTTTGGGCAATAGTGGATCCCTCAAGGCAGAGTGTGACGTCATCAAGTTGTGATTGTTTATGCTTCGGGCCGAAGATAATCATCTCAGTTTTCCCCGTGTTAAGCTGCAAGTAATTTTGGGACATCCATCTTTTGATTGCAGCGAGGCAGGATTCAACCTTTTGGATCTGTTGGAGCCGGGGGGAGTCTTTTGATCCAATGGGAATGTAGATTTGGGTGTCGTCCGCATAGCAGTGAAAGCTAATGCCAAAGCTGCGAATAATATCGCCAAGAGGGAGCATGTAGATTGCAAAGAGCAGTGGACCAAGGACCGACCCCTGGGGAACACCAAAGCTTAAGTTGCAATGCTTCGATTTTGATCCTTTGCAGACAACAAATTGTGTTCTGTCTGAGAGGTAGGATCTAAACCAGTGAAGAGCAGTGCCTTTGATGCCGACGTAGTGTTCGAGACGCTCAAGGAGGATGCGATGGTCAATTGTGTCAAAAGCGGCGCTGAGGTCAAGCAACACCATCAGGGAGCTTGCATTGCTGTCCATGCTAAGGAGGAGATCGTTTACCACTCTGGTCACAGCGGTTTCAGTAGAGTATAGGCTCCTGAAACCAGACTGAAATGGTTCAAATAAGTTGTTTGCCGTCAGGTGATTGATGATTTGGCTAGCTACAATTTTTTCCAATACTTTAGAGAGGAAAGGAAGGTTAGAGATGGGCCGATAGCTGCTGAGAGCTTCGGGGTCGAGGCCAGGCTTCTTGAGTAGAGGTTTTACCACAGCACACTTAAAGCTAGAGGGAACTGAGCCTGTCGACAATGATAGGTTCATGATGTTGAGCATAGCCGTTCCAACTGTTGGGAAAAGTTATTTTAGAACCTTGGTAGGGACAGGGTCGAGCAAACAGGTAGTCTGTTTAGATGCCTGTATTAGCTTGTCAAGCTCATCCAACGACATTGTGCTAAACTGCTGGAAAGTAGCTTCAGGGAGAATACGTGGCACCGCACCTGACGAATGTTCAGGATGAGTGGTAAGAGACGCATCAATGTCTTTCCTAATTGATTCGATCTTGTGATCAAAGAACTCCAGGAAGTTGCTCGCTGAGAGGGAGGAGTCCAAGTTGTGAGGTTGTTTTTGCGTCAGCTCTTTTACAGTGTCAAAGAGGAACTTCGGGTTGTTCTTGTTTAAGTTGATGACACTGGAGAAGTAGGCATTTCTGGAGTTGGTTAGCGCAGTTTTGTAGCTAAGCAGGCTGTCGTGCCATGCAAGGTAGAAGACTTCAAGTTTAGTCGAGCGCCACTTGCGTTCAAGTTTTCTGCAGTCGCGTTTGAGGGTACGCGTGTCTTCGTTGAACCATGGTGCTGGTCTTTTTGCTTTCCGCTTTTTAACTACAAGAGGAGCAGCAAAGTCGATGGCTGCGGATAAAGCGGTGTTAAACTCATTGGTGAGACAATCCACTGAACCCCTGAAGTCAGCAAAAGGAGCAAGTAACAGGGGTAACTTATCTGCCATGGCTGTGGTGGTGTCAGGGGTGATACGACGGCAGCTATAGGTAGCCTGGCGGTCGTCCCTTGGGCAAGATACAACCACCTGGAAAGTGAGCAGACAGTGATCGGAGAGAGCTGAAGTATAAGGAGAGACACTTAAATCTGTAACTTCAACTCCACGAGTCAGGACAAGGTCCAATGTGTTTCCACCGGTGTGGGTAGGTAGCTGAACATGCTGTGTGAATCCAAATGTGTCTATAATGGACAGAAAAGCTTTCGCAAGAGAGTCACATGGGTTATTCACATGGATGTTGAAATCCCCCATAAGCAGAACATTGTCAGAGTAGGTTGCAAGATCAGCCACAAACTCAGAGAACTCATCCACAAAGATTGAATAAGGGCCCGGAGGGCGGTAGACTACAGCCAAGAAAAAGGAGTCTGCAATGCCGTGATCTCTCTGCCTAATGCGAGCTGAGGAGCTAAAAGCAAGCACCTCAAAAGATGAGAACGTGTAACTGCTCTTTGGTCTTAGGACCAGCTTCGAGCTAGAGATCTGCGCCACTCCACCACCTTTCCTAGATTCACGTGATAGTTGTGAGTTCACATAATTTGGTGGAGTAGCTTCATTTAGGGGCAGATAAACTTCTGGTTTTAACCAGGTCTCACACAGGCCCAGGAAATCTAACCTATGCTCAACAATTAGATCCTGGACCAAGAGCGCTTTAGTTGAAAGCGATCTGATATTCATAAAACCTATTTTGGCCTCCTCCTGTTTATTGTTAGAATCAGAGGGAGTTTGGTTACTGCTCAGCTCTGAGGAGGAGGAGATTGGGGAAATAACAATGACATTTTCACTGAGTGGCAGTTGCCTTCGCCTGCGGGCTTTACGCCTCTGGACAGTGCGGGGCAGTGACACAACACTAATGGCAGTAGGTAAACTATAAACCTCCAGTTGACAGACGCTGCTGTGGCCTGAGCTAGGAGGCGCCTCAGTGTCTGCATTACAAGCTACATCACCCACCCCAACTAGCTTAGTTAACCCACTCAGTGTTCTAGACTCTGCAACGCTGACTATTGTGTTGCTAGCAGGCTCGCTAATCACCTGCATCCCAGCGTGCTGTAGGTGGATCTGTCACGCCTGACTAAGGCAACTATCTATGTTTGCCGACAAAATTGAGGCGCCTAACCCAGTGGGGTGCAGGCCGTCTCTCATCAGCACGCCAGGGCGGTCCCACATGGAGGGCCAGTTATCCACAAAACCTAGGCCCTGCTCTAAACTATAGCGAGCCAGCCAACGGTTTAGGGACATTAATCTACTATACTGCTCATCATTACCCCTAACAGGTAGAGGGCCAGAGAGAATTAATCGATGCCGACACATCTTTCTTGCGAAGTCACACAGCCTAACTATGTTGCTTTTTGTGACTTCAGATTGTCTCATCCTAACATCGTTTGTGCCGACATGAATTACAATGTTGTTAAAACTAGTGTCGGTGGTGGGTGCATTAAGTCTAACGCCGTCCTTACCGCATGCCAGCAACCTAAGATTAGCTTCTATGTTGGGAGCCCTGGCCCCAGGTAAGCAAATCACGTTGGCTGGCGTGTGTAATCTAACTTTGCGCGTAATAGAGTCGCCTATGACTAGCGATTTCCCCCCCGAAAGAGACTTGCGAGGAGGGTTGCCTGCCTTCGTGAGTGGGGCTGCCGACAGGGAGCCCTGAGCTAAGCTAACGCTAACACTAGCACTACGAGGCCGCCTGGCGGGCCCCCTCTCTACTCTCTCAGGTGTATCTGCCTTTTCTATGGACGCTCCTCCTCTAGCTGACAGATACGTTTCTCTAAGAGAGCTATCTTCTCGACGAGGGAAGCACAGGACCATGCTTACCGTGTTTATTGCAGAGAAGGCAGCTCCGACGTGATGATACAGTTATAATACAAGTCGCGATATAAACACAGCAACGATCAATTTATCAATACAGAACGCTTAAGTAGCTATCGGATTATATAAACAGTATAAGTGCTAGGATAAAGTAAGATAACATTTTGCGGATGCGCCCGCGTAGCCTAACCAAACAAACCAATCCGATGATCCGGAAGCAGCGTCACCAGCGGAAGCAGCGTCACCGGCGTCACAGCAGCGTCTGAAACAGAGACTCAGAGGAAGCGTTAGGGGGCGACAAACCATCAAGAATCCATTTCAAGATCCTCCTCATCACTTACAAAGCTCTCAATAATCTCGCCCCCTCATACCTGACAGATCTCCTCCATCGCCACTCCCCCACTCGCCACCTCCGATCTGCCGATGCCAACCTTCTCACCCCCATCACCAAGACCAAGACCACCTTGAGGGACAGAGCATTTGCCGTCGCTGACCCAACCCTCTGGAATTCCCTGCCTCCTAACATCCGAAACTCTGACACACTCACTTCTTTTAAAAATCAACTCAAAACCCACCTTTTCAAGAAAGCCTACAATATCTGACTTCCACCTCCACCATTCTCTTTCACTCTGTAACCTATTTGTTTGTTTTTGTTTCTGTATATGTGTACGTTTATGTTATATGTTTATTTGTTTATTCTGAAGCGTACCTTGAAAAGCGCTATATAAGTCCTATGTATTATTATTATTATTATTAGGTTGTCTGCAGATGATCACCTGTGGAACTAACATGAGATGGAGGCCAGTATGTTTTCACTTGATATACTAGGGGTTGCATAGACTAGTCGACTAATCGACTAGTTGACGTAATGATCACAATTTGACCTAGTCGTTGGTAGGGATGTAACGATATGACATTTTTAGTATGATACGATACGATATCAAAATTAATATCACGATATCACGATACGATATTAACTTTTAGCTGTCAATTAGATGTAGCACTGCTGATTAAAATAAGACATACAAAAAAGAATTTGCTCTGAAGAAAATATTTATTAACAACTTAACAACTTAAACATTTAACAACATTAACAACAATTATTCAAACAACTTATTACCAAAAAAAGATACTGCTTCTCTACTGCTTTTTTACCTGAGAAAAAAAAAATGAAAGCAGCAACTGAAGTGACACTCACTCTAGTCTGCCCTCTTTCTCTCTGAACTACTGACACTGTAAAGTATCTGGTTAATGGCCAGTAATGTATTGATTAAAGTTAAAGGTCCAATGAATTGATTACTCTGAGGAGTCTTTGGACAGGTTGTTGTGCAGGAAGGACAGCATGTTTACATTTGAAACTGTGAGTCGGGACCTTTGGGGAGAGAGGATGTGCCCACTTGTGCTGAATGCCCTCTCAGATGGCACGCTTGTTGCAGGGATACAGAAAGAACCTTTTCACCACATTAGCTAGGAGTGGAAGCTGCCGTTGGTTGTAGTTCCACCACTGCAAGGGATCAGCAGCTTCGTCGATGGATGGCATGGACAAGTACAGGGTTATTTCATTCCTCAGCGTCTGCTCAGGTGTCATGGGTCCCCTCTCATCGATGTTGTCATCCTGTCTTGCTCTAATTGACTTTATGTGCTTCAGGATCCCAGACAAGGTTTTCTTGCTGCCTCTTCCCTCACCGTTTGTAGCTCCTTCTGTGCTCCTCCTTGTGCTGCTGGAGCAAGCAAGCAAAGCAAGAAAGATTAATTTATACAGCAGCAGCACATTTTCACATATTGAATGCAATAAAAGTGCTTTACATAAAAACAGCAAAGATACAATGTGGTACATACAAGGTGTTGTAGGAGGCAGCAGAACAGATGTTTCTTCTGTCCCTGGAGGTGCAGCTGTTGGAGGAAGAAGCTTCATGGCTTCTCCAATGCAGGCCTTCTTTGTTTCATCAATGTTGGCACAGAAGCTTTCCTTACATCTGGGATCTAAGAAACAGCACATTTCCATCATTTGTTTTGCCTTCTCTGAGTACCTTGCCTCCAAGTCACCTCTAATTGCCTGCTTCATTGCCTTGGTGTCAGCTGAATCTGCACCATCAATGAGAAGGATCTCGCCAATGATGTGCTCCATTATTGGTTTCACAGCTGACATGGTGACCCTTTTCTCCGAGGCAAGGGCATCTGTGAAATCATTAAGGGGGGGAGAGGAGCTGCCTAAGTTTCTCCAAAGTGGTGACGTGGTGTTCCTTTGGCATCAGAGCCCATGAGCTCCGGTCGTCAGCTAAAACACTGCTAACAGGTTGCTGCTGCTCCAGGAATCGGGATACCATTTTGAAGGTGGAACCCCACCTGGTTACCACATCATGTATGAGGGCATGGTTTGGGAGCTCCAGGTCATTCTGCTTCTTTTTGAGTGCGCGTTTCTTCTTCCAGCTTCGTGAAAAGGCTTCCACCAGGTGCCTGCATGCCTTGACTGCCAGTTGTACTTTCTGTATGCTTTTGAGATGGCTTAATTTAGATTGTGCCCAAAACACCCTAACCACACCCAAGGATGTTGGTCATCTTCAAATGCCTTCCTCATGTTGGAGGCATTATCTGTTGTGAAACAGACAATCTTCTCTTTTGGTATTTTCCAAGCCTGGAGAATACTGTCGATCATTTCTAAAATGTGGGCGTGGGTGTGGTCTTCCGGGAAATACATTGTTTCCAAGCAGTGGGACATCAGCTTCCAATCCGGGGAGATGTAGTGGATGGTTAAACTGATGTAGGGTTCACCTCCACCACTGCTGCTCGTCCACAGGTCTGTGGTTGCTGAAAACCACTCTCCCTCAGACACCTTTTTCTGAACAGTCGCACGCACCTTTTCAAACATCTGGGGAATCTCTGAATCCGAAAAGTAAACCCGAGATGGCAGCTTGTAGCGTGGGGCCGTCTTCTGCATCAAATGCTTAAATCCAGGCTTTTCAACCACTTGGAAAGGCATCATGTCCTTTGCAATAAACAATGCCACTGCTTCATCTAATTCCTTTGCCTCTTTTGATTTGGGAGCATATTTTGCTCCCTTGGCAAAGGATTCTTTGATATTAGGCTGGCTGCTTGATGGCGCACTTGAAGGACTTGCTTTCTCCTAATAGAAAAACAAAACAGAAGCCCATATTACAGATACAATTTCAACAAGGTATGCCCATATTAGCACAATTTGGTTATGCAACTTAATTTAGGCACTTGTCTGTCATTTTAAAATTATCTTTCAAATCAAATCACTTAACAATAGTGTGATCATTTTCAATGTATCTATGTTGGCCTATTACCCTATCAAATCTATTTTTATTTAACACTGTTTTTATCTTAATACATTCTGACTTAATGAAATAAAAAAAGGATTACGATATTTTTATTTGTTAATTATTATTTTAAAAATTCTGTCTCAAAATGTATGTTTTTACAGTGCACTCTTCTCACTCCCTCTCACTATCGGAGGTGGGCAACTTCACCTAAGTGCGACCTAGTAATGATTCCATAGTTGTGCGCAACATGCCGGTAGTACACAAGCTAACGTAAAGTTATGGTGAACATATTAAGGATCATTGGACATATTTATATCATCTGTCACGGATGTTACCGTGGATTTGACGATTTTGGCGATGGTCTTGTGGATGTTTCTCACGGAGATGATGTGCCATGTTGGATGTGTTTGCCGCTTTGCAAGGCACTTTTCTCTTGCAGCGTTTGCAAGTCGGCATTCCATCTTCAAGAATTTTGCCGTCTTCATCCTTTGGATAGCCGAAAAATTCCCACACTGCCGACCTGGTCCGTTTTGGTGGCCTAAATAGCGGAGATGCGTCCTCTCCTTCTGCAATTTCTTGTTTGCCTGGATTCATAATTACTGACCCGTGATGAACCACTTTCTGCTCCAACAGGTAAGCTAGTTTCAATCGCTTTTTTTCTCTTTTTGTCTCCTCCAACAGGTAAGCTAGTTTCAATCGCTATTCTTTCTCTTTTTATCTCTGCTAGCGTTTTCTCTTCTTGGCTGCTGTGTGCATAATGTTGTTGTAACGGACAGTGCAACACTGAGCTGGTTAGTGTTTACAAACAAGAGAGGGGACTGGTGATTTTCAAGTTAGGAGTCATATTTCAGTGGTGTTGTGTCAATGCTTTATTATTTTGTGTGGTGTGGGCTGCCTGGGCATACAGTGTTAAGTTGAGTGCAACGTTTTAATGACAATGTCGCTCACCAGACTCCCCACAATGACAGTGCGCATTTACCATGCAACCTCGCAGCTATACCGCGACACGGTATTACATGAAAAAAACGTACGGTTGACATTCGTGGCCTTTTCATATCGCGAACGACCGTTTTACGGTATATCGTTACATCCCTAGTCGTTGGCCACGTGACTTCATGCGCTGCAGAAAAGGCAGCAGGTTTTGCAGCAAACACGGACTTGTGCATCAAGTGTGTGGAAGTACTTCACAAAAGCTTGCGGGTGACCCGCAAAAAAGTGATTTGTGGTGGTATTTTGTCGTTTTTTTTTTCCGTGTTTGTTCTGGGTGAAACAAAGATGATGTGGGTCAGATTGCACGTTTTGAGCCAAATGCGTGTCTGATCAGAGTAAGGTGATCATTAGAGACGTTTCACTGCTCATGGTTATTATAGTATATGTAAGGTGATCATTATGAGACGTTTTCACTGCTCATGGTTAGTTATAGGATATGTAAGGTGATCATTATGAGACGTTTTCACTGCTCATGGTTATTATAGGATATGTAAGGTGATCAATATGAGATGTTTTCACTGCTCATGGTTATTATAGGATATGTAAGGTGATCATTATGAGACGTTTTCACTGCTCATGGTTATTATAGGATATGTAAGGTGATCATTATGAGACGTTTTCACTGCTCATGGTTATTATAGGATATGTAAGGTGATCATTATGAGACGTTTTCACTGCTCATGGTTATTATAGGATGTCGTAAGGTGATCAATATGAGATGTTTTCACTGCTCATGGTTATTATAGGACATGCGGGTTCGGGTCGGGCTGCAGGTCTTGCTCGGCTCGGGTTATATGTGCGGATGGCGGGAGAGGGTCTTGAAAATCAGACCCGTGCAGGAATTAATGTTACGTTTAAAATGATGCTCTCTTATAATGTTGTAAGCCTTTGCCAAACCAATTTATTAGTTAACATTTTTTTCCCCATTTAATTTCTGATGTCGGATGAGACATTTTGAATGTTGGAATATATATTTTAGTTACATAATATAATAAGCCGTTACTTTATTTATTTGGACAGCCCTACTCTCTCTGCATGTGTGTGTGTGTGTGTGTGTGTGTGTGTGTGTGTGTGTGTGTGCACGTGTGTGTGATGACGTCATCGACGTCTTTTCGACTTCAGTAGTCCTGCAAGCCCTATGATATACATGACTTTACTTCTTGAAAACAGACAATATGCAGATGCTTTGCATCTTATATGGTCGCCTAACCTACCTGGTGATATTGTATTGGCAGACCATGGGGGATAGTGTAGGATGCTATTGTGTGTCACTACAGATACCTGCATTCACTAACAGGAAACATATTAGCATTTGAGGTGGAGAAAACTAGAAAGATCTCCAATGTAGGTGTTATATGATTAGTTAGAAGAAAATATGAGATTCTGAAGAGTAGGACCATGCCCGTTAAACACAAACACATTGATAAGATTGGTGTTATTTGCTGAGTATTTGTCAGCATCTGTTGTCCCACAAGATGGAAAAACAACATGCATAATAATACCAATAACTATACTGCACACGTCATTTATTCTAGCTTTAAATGTCACAATATTTACATGGTAGCTTGTGGCTGCAACACTTCTGGAAGTATGTTTTCTCAGAAACATCGATCCAACTTTGGGAGTAATTCTCAAATTTTTTGTTTTTGTTCAATACAACAAAGTGACAGTAGTTCATTATAGGAAGTTGTGCATTGATACTGTATAGTCATTATGGCCCTTGATCAGTCTGACATCATCCCCATCCTTGACCAGGCACGATGCCCTCTCTCCTGCACAGGTGCAGATCCTCTCCATCTTTCTTCGAGTGTGGACACTGAAATCTCAATTAATACAAATATAACAATGACGCAGGACAAATCTTTTCAGGTTAAATGTTTGCCCTCTATACAGTGTACATGCACAACTTGTTGTAGGACATGATCTGCACATAACAGTTTTTGTCTTGCCATTAAATTAACCTTGCATTAATTTCATAAATCGTAGTTCCATGACAGTCAGAGGCGACGACTCTGTCAGGTGAGGCTCCCATGTACGGCCACTTTGAATTCAGCCAGAGACCCCGGTCCATCCAGGAGAAGCTCTCAGCTCTGTGCTCAGCAGCTTCTCAACTCCCGTTCTGCTGATGCCTCATGTTTGAATCCGTAACTGTATTCAGGATGTAACAATAAGGACTAGGGATGCACCGATACCACTTTTTTTTCAGGCCAAGTACAAGTACAAGTACTTACATTTGGGTACTTGCCGATACCGAATACCGATACGAGTACTTAATAAAACCATTAGGCCTACAGTTCTAATGACTTTGAAAACATGTTATTTTTTGTCTGGGGGAGGGTGCTCCGTTAATTTGCGGTTCTGATGGGGTGGTGCTCCGTTAATTTGCGGTTCTGATGGGGGGGGGTGCTCCGTTAATTTGCGGTTCTGATGGGGTGGTGCTCCGTTAATTTGCGGTTCTGATTGGGGGACGTGCTCCGTTATTTGCGTTCTGATGGGGGGGGGGGGGGGGGCGGGTGCTCTGTTAATTCGCGGCTCTGATGGGGGGGGGTGCTCCGTTAATTGGTGGGGACATGTCCCCAGCGTCCCCAATAAATTCTACACCCATGCTCGGTACCATGCGCAGTTGCTATTAAACAAACATAACGACAACTCGGTTGCATCTCTTTATTTCAATATTCCTTGGCTAAGAATATTACAAGGTTAACGTTGCGTTGCCAAAGTGGTATCGGTGCGGTACGAGTACGAGTACATGAGCACAGTATCGGACCGATACCGAATACTGGTATCGGTATCGGTGCATCCCTAATAAGGACAAATATAAAATGACAGTAATTTGAATTTGAGGGTCAGACTTCCATTTCACAATATTGACTTTTATCCCTACCACGTACTTTATTCACCTGGCTCCAACCCCAGGAAACTGCCCCCTAACTCTTACCATATCCTACTGACAACACCCTGCAACATTTTTTTTAGATTAGATTAGATTAGATTCAAATGTATTGTCATTGCACAGCACAAGTACAGTACAGCGAAAAGAAGTTGGCATCTAACCAGAGTGCAAATGAGGCAGTAAAGTGCATAGTAATATACAGTGTACAGTGGTTAAATAGGATATAGAACAGTCTACTAGGTATAATATATAGGTGTATATACAGTGTATTTATGTACAGAGATACAGTGTAGTAATAACTAGGTATGGGATATGTGCAGATAGGTATATATATATTCCGGTAAGTATACAGTATCAACAGGTAATGAGCAGGGGTTGTAAATAAGTAAATAAATATATATATGGTAAGTACAGTAGAAATGTACATGGCTATCAAACAGGTATGTAAACAATAATGTTGTGATTATAGTGCAAGGCAGTAGAAGACATAGATGGTGATATGATATAGTCAACAGAGTTCAGAGTTCGTACGGTGGACAGCGGAGCCTAAAGTATAGGCAAGGTGGTGGGGGGGGGGGGGGGGGGGCTGTCATCATGGTACAGAGTTCAGGGAGATGACAGCTGAGGGGAAGAAGCTCTTCCTGAGCCTGCTTGACTTGGAACAAAGGTTCCTGTAGCGCCTCCCAGAGGGAAGGAGGGCAAACGGTCATATGCTACGTGCCTTCCTCAGGCACCGTTTATGTTGGGTAGTCTCTATTGCAGGGAGTGGTAATCCGATGATGTGTTGGGCGGCTTTCACCACCCTCTGCAGCGCTTTCCGGTCTGAAACAGTGCAGTTGCCGTACCAGACTGTGATGCAGTTGGTGAGTATGCTTTCAATGGCACACCGGTAGAAGTTCACCAGAATTTGAGGGGACAGGTGGGCTTTCCTCAGTCTCCTCAGGAAGAAGAGATGCTGGTGAGCCTTCTTGACCAGTGAGGCAGTGTTGAGGGTCCAAGAGAGGTCCTCGGAGATGTGGACCCCCAGGAATTTGAAGCTGGAGACACGCTCGACCTCCGCCCCGTTGATGAGGACGGGGGCGTGCGCACCAGCTCTGGTCTTCCTGAAGTCCACGATGAGCTCCTTGGTTTTCTTGGTGTTGAGGGCCAGGTTGTTGTCGGCGCACCACGCCACTAGGTGCTGGACCTCCTCCCTGTAGGCTGCCTCATCGTTGTTTTTGATGAGGCCCACCACCGTTGTGTCGTCTGCAAACTTGATGATGGTGTTGGTGCCATGTATAGGAGTGCAGTCTTGGGTGAAGAGGGAGTAGAGGAGGGGGCTCAGCACACAGCCCTGCGGGACGCCGGTGTTCAGGATGAGGGTGGAGGAGGCGAGATTGTCTAACCTAACAGACTGGGGTCTGTTGGTTAGGAAGTCCAGTATCCAGTTACAGACAGAGGGGTTAATGTCAAGGTTCTTGGTTTCCACGAGGTCACCAAGTTTGGAGATGAGTTTGGAAGGGATGATGGTGTTGAATGTTGAGCTGAAGTCGATGAACAGCATTCTCACGTGGGTGTTGCTCTCATCCAGGTGGGAGAGAGCAGAGTGAAGAGCTGAGGAGATGGCGTCCTCCCTGCTCCTGTTCTCACGGTAGGCAAATTGGTGTTTATCCAGTGATGGTGAGAGGCCAGATTTGAGGTGAGCCAGGACCAGCCTCTCGAAGCACTTCATGATGATGGGGGTGAGTGCAACAGGGCGGAAGTCGTTGAGGCTCGCTGCAGAGGAGTATTTTGGCACTGGCACAATGGAGGTGGTTTTAAAGCACGCTGGGACAACTGCCTGAGCTAGTGACAGGTTGAAAATGTCAGTTAAGACCTCTGTCAGCTGCTCAGCGCAGTTCCTGAGCACGCGACCGGGGATGCCATCAGGACCAGCTGCCTTACGTGCATTTGTTCTGCTCAGTGCCACACACACGTCTGTGGGGGAGAGGGTGAGGGGTTGGTGGTCAGCAGGGAGAGTAGCCCTGGTGGGCAACATTTGAGAACTTGTCAGCCTAGCTGTCACCGTTCTGTTTACACTAAGCAAAAGTCTCCTTCATTCAAACAATTGGCATTCTAAGATACGTAATAGTTAAAGTTCCTATTTCTTGGAGGTTGACGCACACCCCTGGTACAACCCATCCTAAGCAGTGACCAAAGCATTTTACTGAAACTAAAAGCATACTCACCCAGGCAAAATCACGGATGCATCCGAACAGGAAAATATGTATGATATAAATATATAAATATATATAATATGCGTTTATCTGTTTTTCTGGTTGCAAACTGTTGATATCAACAGAGTACTGCTGGTATATGGTCTCCATTTCACTTCCACCCGTCCCCCTCAACTCTGTGCATCAGAGACTGCTTATTGGCTGTGGAAATACAATTAATTTGCATATAAGGAAATGCGTAATGTTGGCCAAAATTGCTTAAAATGTGCCGTTTTAGTGGCGCAAAACGCCGTCTTATATGCCATGTTACAGGTTCGGAACAACAACGTAAAAGACGCTCCTTCACGCTGGAGTCCAAGAGAGGTGACACGGCCAGGAACAAGTGCCACCATATCCAACTGGTGAACGGAGAGTTGTCTTTAACACAAAAGATAGACTTAGTTCAATGTCAGAGTCATCAGGAAAAGTGTGGGCCTGCTGAACAGGACTCGAATATTGCACAAGCGACATCCCTGCTAGGGATGCACTTGGATAAGAATATGTGATTCGGGAAAGCACAGACAATGCAATGCAATGTAAACAGACAATTATTCCACCTGAATATTCGCGTCATTATTCATAAAAAAAGGTAGGTATATTTGATACTTTGAGGAGACGACATTTGCATTGCCAACAAATAAATAATAAATAATGTGTCCAATTTAATCAGACTTCCAGCAGTGCCTCTGGCTGGTGGGATGTGTCATCAGCACTGGTTCCCCTCACTGGTTCCTGTGGCAGCTTAAGAATTTCAACCTGCCAAAGACAATGGTGCACTTCTACACCGACAACATTGAGTCCATCCTCACCTCCTCCATCACCTTCTGGTACGCCGATGCCACTGCCTAGGACAAGGGCAGACTGCATCGTGTCATTGGCTCTGCTGAGAATGTGATGAGCTGCAATCTGCCATCTCCACAGGACCTGCACGCCTCCAGGACTCTGGGGCAAGCAGGTAAGATTGTGGTCGACCCCTCCCACCCCGGACATAATCCCCTTATGTATTTCCCCTCCGGCAGGATGTTGCAGTCCATCAGGACCAAAAGCTCAGGCTACAAGGACAGATTCTTCCCCATGATAACTGGCCATATTAACAATACCCGGGACCCCCACTGATCCCCACAGATTCCTATGGACACTAAACTACACATTATATTAACGTTTAACCCCATTGACTCCCACCCCCTATGGACACTACTGTGTTACATTAACGCAAAATGTATTTTTGAATTTTGGGGATTTTTTTTTAAATGTCTACGTCTTTACTCTGTTTAATGTTCAATGTTCAATGTTAGGCACCAATTGCACAGAAGCACATCCCTTGTTTGGAATGTGTCTGTTTCTGATTCTGATTCTCGAATGGTAAACATTACTTGATGCTTGTAGACTCCTATTCCAGTGGGTAGGCTCCTACTCCAGTGAGATATCACAAAGCCCTTTGAGACTGTATTGTGATTAAGGGCTATACAAATCAAATTGAAATGAATTGAAATGCTCATTACGTGGGTCACTACACACTCATGCTCAACAATATGCAGGTCAGCATTTTAAAGGATTCAGCACATACTGTAACTAGCCCAGAGTGTCCCAAAATTAACAGGATCAGCCGGGAGGGCAGTGAGTGTGTAATGCTAAGCAGCTGATGGAAAAGTAAAATATAGATGTAATTGATACCTTCATAAGAAATACCCCCCCCCCCCCCCCTCACCCTCCGCACAGAGACACATGTTGGGACAAATTCTATCACTCTATCAGTCAATACGCATCAACTTGATACTACTTCTCACAACACCCAACCAGTTATTGAAAACAACTCCTTTCTGCAGGTGAATCCATCAGAAGGCAGACTCCCCATGCATACAATTGCATCGGTGGGGTGAAGTAAATATGTAAAGAACCCAGATCTTCCATCCTCCAGACCAAGGGCAAGGTGTGCAGGAGAAACCGCTGACATGTCTCACCTGTGTTCCAGCCACAAGGACTAAGTTCAATGAGCTTTGACCATTTTTTTATTTATAACACATTACAGTACTTAAAGTTGTTGGAAAAGAAAAGAAAAAAGGACATTGTGTTTGTAATGTCGGACCAAAAAAAAGTAATTGTTTACTGTGTATCTCAAAAGAAAATGCCATTGCCATTTATTCAAATTTGCAGTTGTGTAATATTTTGTTCTCAGGAAAAGGAGGGGGGTTTAAGCAGCCACATGTGTACTGGACCTTCAGCGTAGTGTAAGATTTTAAGACATGCTTGTTCTTTATTTGTCTTTAATATAATTTAGCATAGATAGAATATATGAAGGAGCTATTGTTTAAACTGAATCTGACTACTATTAATGATGACTTTTCTGGCTTGATTAATAAGCACAAAGGTTCCTGTTTAGCACTATTAACCAGCTTGTCAATCCCTCTTTTCCTGCCATTCTTGCCTCGTCTTCTAATGAATATTAAATAGTAATGTAAAATTAAATAAAATGTTTTTTTGTTGGCAAGATCCAACAGCAACAATATTGGTTCACCCTCCACCGCTTTCAGTCTTTCAATTTTACTGTCTTGTACTGTCCTAGCTCCCTGCAGATTTTAAACACTATAGCTTATACCAGAGGTCACTAATAGGTGGACCACGGTCCGGGTCCAGACCCAGACGCCGTCCTATCAGGACCTACACCTATAACCGATAAATTATCGAGAATTTGAGCGTTTCAATTAAACGGCACATCTATTCTAGTGGCCCAATCATGTCATGTGTTGCTACTCACCCAATCAGATCGGTGCAGTCATTGAGTGAGTAGAAACAATTGTACATGGGGAGAAATGAGACGAGAAGAGAGATCAGTCAGAGTATGGCGTACTCTAAAAAGAGAATGGTAGAGAGAGCAAAAAAGAGCCTTTTATTTTTTTTAATGCAGCCCTTATTGTACTTGAAATAAGAAAATATCGTTTCTTTATTATTAGCGCACGTATTCATTATAATCAATCCAGTTCAATGTGAAAACTGACAATAAATATTGTTGAAGTATTATTGAGTTGTACATAATTTATTTGATTTGACAGTCTGTTAACTACATAGCCGATAGATGTTGATACGATTACTAGGCTACTTCAATATACACTATATGACACTCATGCAAATTAGACATTATGAAGTTCCGGACCTTTGCTTGAGTACATTTTCTTTAACTGGACCTCTTTAAAATGTAATTGAATACCCCTGGCTTATGCAGTATGTCTCCATCCTCCAGTTGCTGCAATACAGTTCCCACACAAATCTGTCCTTCCTGTCTTATGTCCTAGCCTGACCTCTATTATCAACTGCTCTCTCACAGCTGTGTCCTACGTACCTGACTACTTGAAAATGACCAGTGTTCAGCCAATTCTTAAAAAACCTTCTCTCAAACCAGCCCAGTTAGAGAATTATAGACCAATTTCGAAGCTACCCTGTGTGTTAAGGACCAACTGCTGAAGTTGGTTGAGGGTTGTTCTATCTTTGACAAATTTCAGCCTGGCATTCGCCGCAAACAAAGTGCTGAAGCCGCATTACTAAGTTACATTTTTATGCATGCTGACAAAAGTGAGTATTCCATTCTCCTTCGAATTGATTTGACTGCTGCGATTGACACCATTGTCCATGCCACTTTCCTTCATAGGTTCGATAACTGGGTTGGCATTTATGGTACAGCTTTACTTAACTAATAGATGTTTTAATGTTTGTATTAATAATCATGTTTCCTCTTCAGCTCCCTCCTGTGTGGAGTCCCCCAGGGGTCGGCCCTTGGACCAGTCCTCTTTTCCTTGAACATGGATGTTAATTCATATCTTATCTTTTGGTGTGTTTTAGGTTGTGGGTTGTGGCACTCCTTAATATTGATTCCAGGAAATCAATTGGAGCCCTTAACTTGGACCCCTTCTTTCTACGATTGTCGGATCCAGTTATCGCAGCTCATATAACACACATTTTTAATCTCTCAGTCCTCTCTGGTGTTGTCCCTGGAGTTTGGAATTCTGCGCACGTCTCCCCACTGCATCTCAAAACTAAGCTGTCTGGCTAAAATCCTAGAATCCTTGGTAAACAATCAATTGAAAGAATTTCTCGCAATGTACACAATCCTCAATCCGTACCAATCTGGCTTTAGGGCTGGCCACAGCACCATCACAGCTACTACTCTGGTTGTAAATGATATTGTGGCTGGGTTGGATGGGAAAAACATTGTGCAGCCCTCTTCATCGATTTGTCAAAAGCAGTCAATACTGTGAATCACACACTCTTATTTCAGAAACTGCATAATAATGGTCATCCCTAGAGTAGGGGTGCTAACCCCAGGGTCCTTGCCAAGAGTAAGGGTGTTAACCCCGGGGTCTGTATTACCCATCACTAGATTAGGGGTGCTAACCTTGTGGTCCTGACCAAGAGTAGGGGTGTTTATCCCGGGGTCTGTATTACCCATCACTAGAGTAGGGGTGCTAACCTTGGGGTCAGTCTCATTGGTCTCATTGTCATTATTCAAAGTGAATTTGTTGAATTTGTTAGTTTGCGAGTTTGCACTTGATATTGTTTAGCTGGCAACTGTGTTATCATAACATTTGTTATTATTACAAATTATTGTGTCCAGCTCTGTCCAACTGGCATAAATCAGCAAAGCTCAACATCTCAGACAGCATTGCAATTGATGACACCAATCGATATGTTGGTGAGACACAAAGTGTTGAAATGTGAGTTGTTGTAAGTTTACTCTGGCGAGCAGGGACAACAGACATGGCTACTTATGTTATATATTGTATATTATGTTCTATATACTAATGTTCATCCTCAATGTTTGAATGAAAAAAATATCTGAACCACAAAGATTCTCAAGAATGCAACACACCCATCCACGAGTTCATCATGTTTTTCAGACAACTTAGACAACGCTAGCCACTCGAGATTGCTAATGGGAAAACTTACATGGTGCATGTTAAAGTTTAGATTTAATATCATGTTCATATTTTATAGTTCCGTCAGCACAGCTTCCCCACAGGAAATGTGTGGCTTCTTTAACAATAGTTACAAAATGCTGTGGCCGCTATCAATAAGACCGAGGCTGATTGGCTCGTGACCCTTCAATAAGTTGTAACCAATTGACAAGTTCCAGAAAATAGGTGGGAAGCCCCCAAACTATAAAGACTCATATTATTATCATTGCTAAATTAAACTTATTCAACTGTTGAAAATGTTACTACCAACTCATTCTTAATTTGTGTTCATCAACTAATCATTTGTGAAAGTGGAACTTCACTTTCAACCTTACCTTATCTCCATCTATCGCATTAGTGATGCCTGCGGTTGTTGCCAATGCTGCAAGATTCAAGAACTTTATTCATCACATACACATACAGGATATGCAGTGAATTGAAAAGTGGCGAGGCTCAGTGGAATGTGCAAAAGAATCAAAAAGATAACTTGAATTGGAGGCATCTGAATATTTACAATATTTACAGAAAAAAACAGCAGGAATGACAAATATAAAATCAGAAAAAAAATAGAATGAATATAGAATGAAAATATAGAATAAGACGAGTGCAGACTATGTATGTCTGCATGTGTGAATGTCATAAGTCATAAGCATGTGTCTTATGTGGTGAGGTCAAAGTTCACAGTCCTGATGGCCTGCGGAAATAAACTCTGACTGTGGAGGCGCTTACCTGACCACAGCAGTTTTTTGTTGGGGTGGTGAGGATCCTTCATGATCCTGCAGGCTCTGGTTCGACACCTCCTGGAGTACAGGTCCTGCAGGGTGGGGAGTGTAGTGCCAATAGTGCTTTTAGCCAAATGCACTACCCTCTGCAGAGCCCTCCTGTCCTGAGAGGAGCTGTTGCTGAACCCAGTGATGTTTCCTATCAGGATGCTCTCCACCGCACCAGTGTAGAAGGTCTGAAGGATCCTCCGGGGGACTCTGAAGTTCCTCAGCTGCCTGAGTTGGCAGAGACGCTGCTTCACCTTCCTCACCTGATTGTCAATGTGTGTAGTACAAGTCAAATCCTCATCCTCTCCACAGCAGTCCCATTAAAGACATTCAGCATGAGGCTGTTGTCTTGGCACCAGAGTGAAAGGTTAGCAACTTCCTCTAGGTTGACCTTCTCATCGTTACCGGGAATCACACCCCCCACCACTGTGTCATCCACAAACTTGACAATGGTGTTGGAGCTGAACCTAGCTACACAGTAATGTGCATATAGGGAGTACAGTAGGGGGCTGAGGACACAACCCTGGGGGGATCCTGTGTTCAGGGTGAGGGTGAGGTGGGCCGCTGTTGTTGATGTGGCTCACTTGTACGATCTCCGCCGGCCACTCAGGATCGATGTGAAACATATCCCAGAACCTTTGTTGTAGACCCAAGTTAATGTCCAAAAGTGTATCTCGCTTGTATGTTGTTAGTGCTGATGCATTTGTGCACAAGAAGATGTTGAAAAGATATACAAATACAAAACAAATGCACAATCTCTGCGGAGCTCCCACAACGGCAACTAGACACGGCTGCACCATCTTGATGCTCTCTGTGTCGCTGGCGCACAGCTCAGATCTTACCCCAACTCCATCATTTGACGCACAAAATTAAAGGGGAGATCTGGGTGCAACATGGAGGAAAGGTAAACATTGTTCATTTTTATATATTCACACTGAAATGATACAAAGCCGGTTGAAAAGTGGCAAAGTTCCCTTTTAGTTATTCCGGTAGTGTTAACAAATCAACCAAACTAAACACCATAGGTCAAGCTCTTCAAAAACTGAGTGTTGACGAAAAGTTTATCCAGGCTAAAGAAGAAATGCATTCCCTCCCTCTCTCTCCCATATTCCCCCATCCTCACTCCCATGCTCCCATCCCTCTGATGTCTTCAAGGACTGTACATTCGTATAGATTGGGGGGGGGGGGTGGAATTAGGTCAAGCAGTGGCACACTGCAGTATGAGCGCACATGGCTCCGACGCTCATAGGTGCCCACGTTTGTCACGCTTGCTTCCCTTTGCTGCAGTAAAATATGGAGTTGAGACAAGAGGGAAACCAACGTGGCGTAAGAGTAGCAGTGGAGTGAAAGGCTGCCGTACAACCGAGGGGACGTTTGAGGGAACAGAGAGAAATGCCAAGGGCATTGCCATCCTATTGTTTTTCCTTGTGTCCGCATATTGAATGCAGTGCATTTTGGTGCAGTACTGCTCTCTCTCTCTCTCTCTCTCTCTCTCTCTCTCTCTCTCTCTCTCTCTCTCTCTCTCTCTCTCTCTCTCTCTCTCTCTCTTGCACTCTCTCTCTCTCTCTCTCTCTCTTGCACTCTCTCTCTCTTGCACTCGCTCTCTCTTGCACTCTCCCTCTCCCTCTTCATGCATTAGCGCAGCTCATAAACAGAGCAGTATTCTCCTCACGTTCAGCCCATCTCTTTTGCTGTGGAAATCCTGAGGTGCCAGAGTGATGATGGCAAAGTGGGCGTAGAGAGGAACAGCTGTTTCTAATAATAGGCTCCAAAGAAAGCATTCATCCCCTCTGAGGCTGCAACACACACACACACACACACACACACACACACACACACACACACACACACACACACACATATATATACATATGTGCACATATACAGATACACACACACACACACACACACACTCTATCCCCTTAACGTCTGTTATAAGAAACTGCTCTTATGAGACAGCAGTTTCTCATTCCAACTCATGTCAACTCCAGTTTATGTTGCCAGTTCCAGTGGCTAAATGGTAAACTCCTCTGTCAATTAGTGGACTCCTAGTCTGCTACACAGGCAAACATGCTGGAATTAATTTAGAATCATTACTGTCACTACTTGGATGTGTGTTTTTTACAACAACCTTTTAACTATAATCATGAGCAGATTGAAAATATCATGAACAAAATAATGTCCTAAATGTGAATCTATTTTTACATTATGATATAGGCCTAACATTGAATGGCCTCTTTCTTTGAACATAGACCTGTAAACACATGTCTGAATTAGTATTTTGGTGAGTGACAAAACAACTTAACCTGCCATGTTATCATATACAAGCATTATTAGTTCCATATTGCGTGGCATTTATTTTGTCATTGTATTTTACTCAAAGAAAGCTACATTTTATTTATTTTTTTAAAGAAAGTTTATATCCCTCCAGCATGTTTCTAAAGTGCTTGCATCGGCATCTTTGCAAAGTGCAACTAACGCTGAAAAACCAAGAGTGCTGTGAGTGGAATGCTAAACTGCAGCTTTTGCAACACAGATTAGCTTGATAGAGCAGCCAGCCATGCACACTTGGGCCACCAAGCCACTTCTCCAGAAGACAAGGGGTCAAAGGAGGGATTTGCTCGTGGGTGGGCGCCTTTTATTCTTGAAAAACTTTATCGTTGAGATATTTTTGAATGGAGTAAATAGCTGCAGTAGAACAAATTGAGATGCAGGTTTAAGCCTTGCATACGCCTACTGACCACCAACACAAACCTATTTATGACACCAGATGCCCACAACTGATCACATCTTCTGCCTACAGCTCTGCTGTTCTAATTGTAGAAACACAAGAGACGTCAAGTGCTCCATCCGCTGTTACAATGTATGGTCCCTGGATGTGACAAAGGTGAAATATTTCCTTGTATCTTGTACCTCTTTCAGATATGCTATAACTTCACCCACCCCTACCAGAACCCTACATGCAATAAGGCTGACATGATTACTTGGGTTTGTGGTGTGAATACAACTATAGAAAATGTTTAAAAATAAGTTAAGGACTATAGGATGTATAATTATAGCCATTGTGAGACCTGACCAAATTTAAGAGAAGGGCAGAGATTCCTCTGACCCAGGTACTCTCCAGTTAAACGACAAAACTAAAGTACTATCTAAACTGACCCTCAAAAAGATTGAAAAAATTGAGCCACCTCTTCCTTAACCTAAACACAACTATGATGATTAAAACTGTTGTATGACACATTTTAACAAAAAAAATTTATCATTTCACTGCGGATGTGACAATTAAACTTCTTGAATCTTGTATCTTGAATCTTTAAACCATCATGACATATTGCTAAGTGACCAAGCAGAGTTGGCCTGAGGCCTGAGCTACCTTTGTTGTAGAGGTCACAGCAAGTTGGAAACATCAGGTCTGGTCGTGTGTACAGTCAGGATAATTCCCACCTCATCAGATGCTGTTCATTGCATGTCATACATTTTATCTAAAGATAGAATTCCCTGTATGTTGAAGGAGAATTTGTGTGATACCTTGACATGGACTGTACACAAACATTCAAATGCTGGGATGGAAGATGAAGACGAATGGGTGGATGTAAATATGATTACTATAACTTCACAGTCAATGTATATTTCCTCTGTCTCGATATGTGATACACAGACATCATGACTTTAACAAAGTCACAACAAACAGGTGACAGGTAGTGAGGTCCTCCTCACTAACACACACATCAACACACAATCAACTGACTTTGATGAAATGATGAAAATAGTATTTTTTTATATATAGACGTCACTAAGACAAGGGGGTCACTAAGACCCCCTTGACTGGTGGCCATTACTGCAGTCAAACAATCTATTAATACAAAGCACAAAGCACAAAATCAACAATGGTCCAAACCTGCGTAGTTCACAGCTGTACCTATCGCACAAGCACTGAAACACAACCACAATGGAGTATGCATTCTTTCCCAACAATCGTCGAAGGAACACAACAATGAACAATGGAAAGGTGTAATTTATGGATTACAACAGTTGATCGCAAAGATTTCATCCCTTCGAAGACAATGAAAATTTATTCAAAACATTTCATAACAGGTAATGACAAATAACAAGGATATATTTTAAATAGTAACTAAATGTTTGATTGGTTTTAGTCGAGAGTAGAACAATGTCATATTACAGCTTTGGGGGGGATGTAGTACCAGTAGCCATGTACATAGCAGTATTGTATAGCCTAGGGACCCTATCATGTGTTACAATATATGTACCGGTACATTTAGTTATGGATGTTCTCTTTCTATTTATTATGTAAACCTGCATACAAACATAACGCTAGTCATCCAGATTGGGCTCCATCATCATGTCTGAAGGTTGAGACAACAGCTACTGGTACCACAAGATCACCAAGCAAGTCCAGCAGTTTAAAGCAATACAACCGTTGTGAGGAAAGACAAGTGAAAAAGAAGCGGCATTTAGCAGCAGAAGCACTCCTTGATTTAGCTAATTCATTTATTCAGATGGAACCCGAGTTTGACAAATATACAATGGTGTGCCATCAAATCTGGCACCCTGTTCGATGGCCATGACCACTCGACCGTACCAACACAAGGAATTAAATAAAGATGAATACCAGCGTCTTCTAATGGAAAACATGGATCTTTGATTAAAATTGGCTCATTTTCCATAGTGCTTCCATAGACTCCAGTGTGCCTATGTGTATGCACTCACGGTGAATACTAAGTAATTCACTATGTCTGGGTATGTTACATCGGACAATCCTTTGTTGTCAAACATCCAATCTCAAAGAATACGGATCAACTCCGCCAATCATGTCAAGTTTCGCTTTAAACTAAGCTAAACTATCCAATGTAACGATGTACGCTACACCTTTTTGTGTTTTTGATGCCATGTTCGATGAAATAAAAACTATATCGTTCGAGAGTTGTGGTGGAAATGGACAAATGTTATGAAAAGCGCTTGACTGTCAAAATGGGGACCGGAAGTGGCCATGGGCTCGAACTCAATACCGTCTATTGTTATGTAAACATACCATTTAACACATTTTGAAATTAATCTAAGGCCATTTATGCGTGTGTGTAAGCCTACTTATCAAATTTATCATTTGCATTTATATTGCATTTGTACTTGGATGGTTTTATTGACATCTTTTATTGACATTCCTATAGTTGACTGAAAAAACAGATCTTACTTACAGTCAAGTTGACTGTAAACTTTAAACTAATGTTAAATGCATTAATTGCTCTGCCAGTTAATGTCATGAGAGCATCTTAGCTTTTTGCTATTTCTTTCTATCTCCGACTTTTCCAGATGCACCGGTGTGTATGTGTGTGTGTGTGTGTGTGTGTGTGTGTGTGTGTGTGTGCGGGCGTGCGTGTGTGTGTGTGTGTGTTTGTTTCTCGACATTCATCAGAGTGGCGGCAGCAGTGCACATCACATAATATCACATTGTGAACTTATGATCAGTTTATAGTGCCAATTCAGTGCTGATTAATTTAATAATATGCAACTTTTTTTGAGATGGAAATAATTAGCTGGCTCTGGCTATGAGACACACATGCACACACACAGGGAATTCTAACTGTGTGTTTACTACACAAAAGCTATAATGAGCCATGACTTCCTTGCAGGACTACACCATCACCATGTACTTCCAGCAGTCATGGAGGGACAAGCGTCTGTCATACACCGGCATCCCACTCAACCTGACCCTGGACAACAGGGTGGCGGACCAACTGTGGGTGCCAGACACCTATTTCATCAATGACAAGAAGTCCTTCGTCCACGGGGTGACGGTCAAGAACCGCATGATCCGGCTGCATCCAGATGGAACTGTGCTGTACGGCCTCAGGTAGGGTCTTCCTGCCGCGTCTTATCTTTCAGCTGCTCTGCTTTCTATGGTCTCATGTTTTAAGCTAGCTTGGCTATATGGTATTGGATGAGTTTAGTTTGTTGACTACAAAAGGTACACCTACACCTACCTACATAAGGATATGTAATGTCTACGTGTTTTTACCACATATACTGTATATAAAAACCTCTAAGGGAGCCGAATCCCTACACTGACTTTTGTTCTATTCTTTCACCCTGGACTGATGCTTGGACTTGGGTGTTAACTCATTGCCATGCTTGACTTAGATTTTCCAGAATGTATTTCTCATTTAATGATCTGAAAGACCCAAACATGACAATGTATTAATCTATAAACACTATTCTTCTTTTGCACTAATTGGAGACTTGTTTTAATTACACTTGCAGTCACACTATAAAAAGGCCAAGATTAGTTTAGCACAGATTAAAATAGCACAGAATTTCACTGTCTCCACAATACAACAGTGATGGCAGCAGCCTGTGTTTTGCGAAGGACAGTTGTAATGGCATATTTCCTTTCAAAACTATAAATATGACCATTGTCCCGGTTAGAGGGGGTTGTTTCTCACCACCTTCGCCTTGGTTCACCCGACGAGATGTTGTTGACTTTGGTCTCAGGTTTACAAACAAAATAGAATATTTATTATTTCAAGCAGTCGCAAACTAATAAACTATTCAACTCAAATATTCCTTCCTTCCTTCCTTATCTATAACTTTTATTTTCTTGTGAGACTTGTAGAGTCTCACAAGACTTGTAGAGTGGTAGTGCGAGTGGTGCGTGAGGTGCGAGTGGTGCGTGAAGTGCGAGTGGTGCGGTCAAAAAACTCTCACATCTAACCAGGAAATCCCCCGCTGTTTACCCGACTTCCTCCCTAAATACCTTCCTATCCCTTATACCAGTCTCGGTCACAAGGGGTCCTCATATTACTAATAAACTCATTCCTACATTAAATAACACAATAAAATTGTCCAACTTATATTGCTGTGTGATACAAATCTATATATATAAAAATAATAATTTGGCTCCGACAACAGTAGTGACACATTCATGAGGTCTATCACAAAGGGCAAAAGGTCGGAGGGGTATGAGGCGGCTCTATTGAGATGACACAAGAGGGATTCTATTAGCTATTTACTGATATTGGTACAAAATATTCCTGATCAGCCGACGAAAGAGGATACTAGGGCTGAACGATATGGTACAAAAAAGTCTTATTGTGATTATTTTGACAAATATTGTGATATGATTAATTATTAGTGGGAAGGATTCATTTTTGGATCACATTTTTCATTGAACACTTTTTTTTTTAAATTAAAATCATGATGTAGCATTTGTTGAGGTCTGTACTAAACAAAAATGTCTTCTTACATCTGGAGAAAAACATTTGTCGGCCAGGGCATCTCTGCGGCAGTACAGTACTTAATTTATAATGGTTTATAAATTAAGTACTGCACCCTCAGCTATTTGGATATTGCATATACGGTTCCAGGCCTATACGATCTACATCAATCTTTGTCTTTTTTTGGACAAGATCAACCTAATCATGTAAATCTCTGCGAACTAAGTGAGCAATGCATGACATTTTGTTTTTGTGTGGCGAGGTGGGACGTCCCACTGTATAACAACTGCTTGGTCAAGGTCAGTGATGATAAGGCTGAAACCTGAACTTTTAATGACGAGGAAATATTTGTTGCACTGTAACAGTGGTGATTTGGGCCAGCGCAGGGCCGCTCTATAGTGAAAGCAATCAGAACCAAAACCAGAAAGAGATTTACTGAATTAGTTTGGACATGCAAGCAATTTATTACAAATGCAAAATACAACCATAAGTTGATAAGAACTAAAGAAATTAAATAATAAAATATGATCAAACAGTAAAGTTGTACAATGGTACACTTCTGCACAATGCACTCTTGCCATTGTCATGTGAACAGCCATTAATTTCCAAAACATTATTCAAGAAAACTGATATTGAGTCTATATTGCATAATGTTTACAACATAAGAAAGTTATTGGGTCATGGTGAATAGGTGATTGCAATATCTCATTCTGCCCAAAGAGTGACAGTGCCTCTTAAAGCGGCTGTCACTTGTGATGTTTAGGATTACGACGTTCGCACCGTTCCCCAAAAATATATATACTCCATCTGCCAGTGAGCCGGTGAGTCTCAGAATGAATCATGGTGAATCATTTATGGAGGTTTGCACACCCTGCAGTCCAGAGCACACACCTTCTCCCATCTCTTGCGTGGAGGCTGTGGCCTCAGCTGCAATGGAAAGTTGTGCTATTGGAAATCAGAACCCAGGTTGTCAGCTTCTAAGGGCACGGGAGGGACAGTGGATTTCAATAACTCGACCCCTTTTGGTTTAAAGAGATTATGTGCTGATGGGAGATGGATGACGATGACTTGACAGTTTTAAAAATAGAGTAGCGTATTTGAGAAGGATGCTTTCTCATGACAATGCACTGAGCGTTGTCCTCCATCTGCAATTAGTTGTGATCATATTAATAATGAGTTAATGTTGTAAAGATGCATGTATATACTCTGTTCTACTTCTTCTAATTTACTGAAAATAGATCAGAATAGTGTTTGTCTTTCTCTCACACACACACACACACACACACACACACACACACACACACAATGCACAACACACACAGCTGACAAGGCATGTAATGCACGCCAGCCGCCCCATAGTGCGCATCTGACCCGGCAGTACGCCAAGGACAGGTACCCCCCTCCCAGAAGAACCTACGCAACGGTGCGACTGACAGGAGACACGTGCAGCACGCAGTGGCCGCTCCAGCCCACCAAAGACAGTCTGTTAAAGAGAGAGTCTCCGGAGTACTGCACACACCAGCGGAAAGGTCACACGCACACGTTTGCCAACCACAGCAAATGAAACGGCGAGAGGTGCACTTTTTGGCATACAACCCAGCAAATGACAGGGCGACAGCAGCAAAGAGTCTCCCCAGAAAGAATCACATGCACACACCCAAAGGCCAGCAGTAAAAGGACGAGATGGATTCATTGTGCACTGTAAGGGCTAGCATGTTAGGTAGTTACCTTCTGAGCTGTTGCATGACATAAATCATGCATGTATTAAAGCTGCACTATGTATGCTTTCCCATTAGTAACATCTACTGACTTAAGTTGTAGCTACAGATGAAAATACAGTTAAAGCGATATGATTTTCAGATGACGTTACACAGGTTTTACTTATTGTTGTGTCATCTATTAAATTCAACTATCCCACTTTCTCAGGGTCTAACGATTAGGTCACACTGATGCATAAGCCCCAGCAAACCAGTCAAGTTAATACGTAAACCTGCACTGTACATTTTCCCATTAGCAGCCTCTAGTGGCTAGAGTTGTTGCTACAGTTATAGTCTATAATTTCTAAGATTTACCATGGGAGAAAATGTTTGTGGATTGACTCATGGATGGGCACGTTTTAATCTTGAGAAACTTTGTTTATCTTCATAGACCTGGCAAGTGCAAGAAATAAAGAGGCACAAAACTATGCCTAAAACTATTTCAAATGCAAATACTGTCAAATTATTTTTGATTGACTATCTTAGCATTTGGTGTCCGAAATCAACCTGGTTTGTGCATTCTCGTTACCATCATAGAAAGATAGCAGTGAAGAGTCCACCCAAACTCATATGAAAAACGACATGCAAAATAAAAAGATGCCAGCTTCTATCCGTGTAAGATAAAACAGAAGCTAAATTAAATGTCCACGAAGGCAACGGCCAACCCCATAGAAGCACTGGTGAGATACACCTGTGTGTTCTGTCTGTACAATATATTAAGTAGGCCTACATCAAATATATTACATGTCTCTCAAACCAATATGTCTCTCAAATTGTACAATATATCGGCCTAACACTAAATACAACAACAGTGTTCTTGTGTCTGAGATGCATCACCATGCACACAACACAGAGTATTGCTCCGAATTTTCAACAGTTTGGATTTGTGTTTATTTGTTTGTTCATATAACAATATTAAAAAGGTTAATGAAGAATTAGATAGAAGTGATTTTATTCACTTACAACATAGTGTGGAAATTGAATGTAGCAATGTTTTTTGTTGTGACTTTGTTCGGGGCTCCTCCAAGCACACAGGCCGTAGGTAAAGGGAAATGACATGGAGCAGATGGTACATGTCCTAGCATGCTAGCGCTCTCCTGTGTGTGTGTGCTGGAGTGTGTGTGCTGGTGGCTGACTTAACGTATGGCGCACTGATTAGCCAATGTACCACCACCCCCCCCTCCTCAGACTCTAACTGGGCCAGGTGAGGCCAATCAAGCCAGCCACCAACCACACACACTCCCACATTTCTATTCATCTTTCAGATTTAGTTTTGATCTTGAGCATTAGATGATATTTAGATCGCTGATATTACTATTCATCATGTTTTCGTAATATCAAGGATATATCAGGGCCGTGGACAATGTGTGAAACATTGTCCAATGTGTAAACATGACTGAAATAAACTGGCTCTCAATATGGTATTGAGATTAGGAAGCAAAAAAGGGGAAATATTGAATGTCAAACTGAATTTATCATCGCAGATATAATGGTAGGTGTTCCATCTGTCTGAAACAAACCACATATATGAATTGTCTCTTAAATTAATCAATCAAATTTTTACGATAGGCTATTGTATAAAACTAAATACAATAAGTGTGTGTGTGTGTGTGTGTTGTGGCGAGATGATTAAGTAACAGAAAGCAAATACTGAATTCATTTTCCTGTTAAAACGAACCAATTTTTCCATCACTTTGGGTCTAACTGACTAATGCGGTTTTTGAAGTTGGTCCAGTATTGACTGTGAACACACGCATCTGTATTGTATCTCTTTGAATCTCAGATTATTGGCAGTGGCAATGTTTGACAACATTATGGAAAGGATCTCGATAGAGAAATACTTTTATTTAACTTTTTTTGTTATTGTGCCTAACCAAGTCTCACTCGAGGAGAAGTTTGTTCGATTTTTTTTAATGGATTATTATTGGAAGAATGTTTACCATATTTTTGCCACTACCATCAGTACAGAAATTATTTGGTTGGTTATGGTGTTAAGGAACTGGCATGTGTTTGTTGTTGCTTTGGTCAGCAAAATATCTAAAATACCTGCATTGAGCTGCAGCTTAATTCATTTTTTGCACTTCCACAATGAATTATGTCTCACATATTGTTTGTTTCTAAAATATGCCCCTAGCATACAATGCAAGGAAAGTTATTTCATAATACCATTAGAAACTTTCTGAACCCTTTCATATTTGTACATGACTTTCTTGTAAGTCTTATAAGTGTAGCCCTCTTGGGTAAACCCTAGGTCTAAAAGTCAAAAAGTGTAATTGTTAAATGGAGTAATGGTTAAAATTCAGTTATATTAACTATATTACTATAACTGAATTTTAAACATTACTCTTTAATTTATCCTTAGATGATGAACTATTTAATTATTTTTAGATAATAAACTTTTAACTTTAAGACTTTTAGATGCCTGATCAAACTCAAGGGCTTGACATTTAACTATAGTTGTGGAGTGCTTTATTCTGCAACAACTTTGGCACAGTGCCATGGGATGGCACCACACAGTTCTGCATGGTTAACAACTTGCATCTCTGTAAGTTCGACTTCCAATGAATACTCCTCAGCTGAGGAGTCTATGGCTGATCGAATGGTTTTCCAAGCTCAAACGAACAACTGGCTTGTTTGCCCTCTGACATCTTTGAGGTCAGGGATACCAGGAACTTTGTTATCATCAACCTCTGCTCCCCTTTCTAGATCCATTTCAGTAATAGGATTTCGGGCAGGCAAATTATCTACACCTGGAACAGGTTCCACATTGTTGACAATGTTGGGAGTTACTATAGCTTCCTCTGTGTCTAAAACAGGCAAAGTTGCAGGAAATTCCTCAGTGGTTGCCTCACATCCACTGAGGAAATGGAGCAAGTCTCCACTTATCTTGTAGCTTGTGCTTGCCAGTGACACCGAAATTCCTGAGCAACACTCTGTCTCCTTCTTCTAGTTTCAAGTTTCAAGTATTTTATTGTCACTTCACAGTTTACACAAGTATAAGCAGTGAGTGCAAAACGCCCGACAGCCGACCGCAGTTATAAAGAACACAATACAAATAGAAATAGAATGGAAAACTATATTAACAAGTTACAAAAAATCTAAACAAAAGAAAACTGTATAAGATAAAATAAAGTATACAAAAAATATTAAGGGGAGCAATACACATATAAATCAATGTAATACAATATAGATTGTTATATTTTGACATTCACAGAATGTCACAGAGTACTTCCTCAGACAGTCACACCAGAACACACTAGCACAACACTAGCACCAGCAATTAGCACCAGGACTAGCACTAGCAGTAACACTAGCACTAGCACCAGCAGTAGCACCAACGCTTAGCACTACTACCAGCACTTGCACCAGCAGTAACACTAGCACTTAGCACCAGGACTAGCACTAAGCAGTAGCACTAGCACTAGCAGTAACACTTAGCACTAGCACTTGTTCAGCAGCCTGATGGCCTGACTGTGGAAGCTGTCTCTGAGTCTGCTCGTCACTTGATACTGCGGTATCGCCTGCCTGACAGTAGAAGTGCGAACAGTTTGTGGCTGGGGTGGTTATTGTCTTTAATAATCCGTTTGGCCTTGGCCACGCACCGCCTGGTGTATATATCCAGGAGGGAGGGAAGCTCACCTCCAACGATGTACTGGGCCGTCCGCACCACCCTCTTTAGTGTTCTATGCTCGAGTGCGGTGCAGTTCCCGTACCAGACGGTGATGCATCCAGTGAGAACACTCTCGATGGTACTGGAGTAGAATGTTCTGAGGATGCAGGGGCACATGTTAAATTCCCTCAATCGCCTGAGGAAATACAGTTGTTGTTGGGCCTTTTTCACCACGTGTGTGGTGTGCGTGGTCCATGTGAGGTCCTCGGAGATGTGCACGCCGAGGAACTTGAAGCTGCTGACCCTCTCTACTGCAACCCCTTCTATGGAGATGGGGGCGTGCTCTCCTCTCCGCTTCCTGTAGTCGATCAGCTCCTTGGTCTTCTTGACGTTGAGGGCGAGGTTGTTCTCTTGGCACCACTGTGCCAGTGATCCAACCTCCTCCCTGTAGGCTGTCTCGTTGTCGTCGGCGATCAGACCCAACACTGCAAATTGCCATGGGTCCAGCGTGGCAGGCAACATGGAACAAAAGTTCTTGACCAACCTCTCGAAGCATTTACTGACAATCGAGGTGAGAGCTACAGGTCTCCAGTCATTCAGGTAGGTTACCTTGGGGTGTTTCGGGACAGGCACAATGATGGACATCTTGAAGACCTCGGGAACAACAGCCTGGGACAGGGACAGGTTGAAGATGTCTGCGAAGACTCCTGCCAACTGGTCCGCGCATGCTCTGAGGACGCGCCCCGGGATGTGGTCTGGGCCTGCCGCCTTCCGGATGTCCACACGCTTGAAGGCTCTGCGCACGTCAGCCTCTGAGATGTTCAGCAGGCTGCTCCCCTCAGGCAGCGCTGACTTCGGCGGGCTGCCGTTCACGTCGAACCGAGCAAAGAATGTATTTAGCTTGCCTGGGAGGGAGGTAGAGGAATTCTCTACACCGCTGGTTCTCCCTCTGAAGTCCGTCATTGTCTGTAGCCCCTTCCACACACCCCTCACGTCATGGCTCTTGAATTTGTCCTCCACTCTGTTCTTATACTCCCGCTTGGCAGAGCCGATGGTCTTGCGGAGGTCGTAGCGGGCTCTCGTATATTCCACCATATTCCCAGAGTCAAAGGCGGCGTTACGCGTGTGGAGTGCAGCGCGAACATTGCCATTAATCCACGGTTTCTGGTTGGGATAAATCCGAACCGACTTAGTAGGAACAACGTCATCTGTGCATTTCTTGATGAACCCGGTGACTGAGGACGCGTACTCGCTGATGTTATTGTCCGACGCAACCCGGAACATGTCCCAGTCAGTGTGATCAAAACAATCCTGTAGCATACACTCCGATTGGTCCGACCAGCATTGGACCTCCTTCACAGCGATTGGTTGCGATTGATTGCTCGACCACTGCTACACCCCCCGGAAGGGGGTGTAGCAGTGGTCGAGGATCCGCTCGCCCCGTGTGTTGCTTCTTATGTGTTGGTAGAACTTCGGGAGAACTTTCTTCAAATTCGCCTTATTGAAGTCCCCCGCCACAATGAAAGCAGCCTCAGGGTGTGCCGACTCCTGTTCGCTGATAGCCCCATAAAGTTCCTTCAACGCTATGTCCGTGTTGGCTTGAGGGGGAATGTACACAGCAGTCACGGTTACTGCTGTAAACTCCCGTGGTAGCCAGAATGGTCGGCACATAAGCATCAGGTACTCCAGGTCCGGGGAACAGAAAGACTTGAGGGTATGCACATGACTCTGGTTGCACCAAGATCTGTTTATCATGAGACATACCCCCGCTCCACGATCTTTACCAGAGAGAGTCTTTGTTCTGTCTGCGCGGTGAACGGAAAATCCTGTCAGCTCGATGGCTGAGTCGGCAACCCCCTCCGACATCCATGTCTCCGTAAGGCAGATTATGCAGTTGTCCTTAGTTTCCCGGTGGAATTGAATACGAGCCTGTAGATCGCATAACTTATTGTCCAGAGACTGTACATTAGCCAGTAGAATGATGGGTAGTGGAGGTCGATTGGCACGGCGTCTCAGCCTGACTAGCACGCCGGCTTGCTTCCCTCTCCGTCGGCGACGCTTGCATGTGATCGCGCCTAAGATGGACGGAGATAGTCCAGCCACGACTCCGGGCGGGACGTCCAAGTCGAAAGACCTGAAAAACTCCGGTAGGCGGCGAGCGACTGTCGTTCTAATCTCCAGAAGTGTGCAACTGTCATAAGTGAACTTACTGCTAACTTCCTGTGCAAGGATACTCGCAATTAAAAGAATAAATAACAAAAAACTGCGTCGGCGTACGAGAGCTCGCAACACGGCAGCCATCACGTACGGCGCCATCTATACTCATAAGACCTGTTCTTTCACTAGTTTGTCGTGTGCTTTCTTGTTCGGTTTCCGTTGGTCCATCAGTGGCTTCGGTAGCTAGCTGATATGCTTTGTGAAGGTCTGATCTAAACGTTGTGACATACTTCTGGGATTTCATTTCCTTTTCACCCTTAGGGGATCCTCCAAAACAGAGGTCCACTGGTAGATGACTTTCTCTACCAAACATCAACAGGTAAGGGGAATAACCTGTTGCATCGTTGCAGTTATACATGTGCACTATCTGACTGATTTTCTGGCTCCACTTAGGCTAGGATCCAAAGTTCCAAGCATAGATAGGAGTGTACGATTAAATCTCTCTGGTTATGGATCTCCCTAGGGTTGGTAAGGTGTTCTGGATTTGTGGATTCCTAACATTCGACGGTCTTTAATCAATTGACTCTCAAAGTCATACCCCTGATCCGAATGTATCCGTGCAGGGAGTCCATAATGCACAGTACTTTTCACACATGATCTTGGCGACTGTGGACACTCTTTGGTCTTTAGCAGGGAAAACTTGTGCATAATGTGTGAAATGATCAGTCACAACGAGTATGTTGGCAAATCCCTGTGAATCTGGTTTGAGTGACAAGAAGTCAATGCACACAAGATCTCGTGGTCCTTTGCTGGTGATTTGATTAAAAGGAGCAGCTCTCTGTGGTGGGGTCTTGCGTGTGATATATCTGCCACAATTCTTGACGTACTGTTCAATCTCTGCACCCATCTTCGGCCAGTAGTACTTGTCTCGAATGAGTTCTGTGGTCTTTTCAACTTCCACTCATCGTGAAGAGACTTCAGCAAGGGTCAGGGCAGACCAGGGCAAGGACAGGAATGGCTTTAAGGTTACCAGGTATCCTGTCTGGGAGCTCCAGCTCCAGTTGAACATAACCTCGGTATGGATAGCTGTCCTTGGAATCACTTAAACCCCAAATGGCTAATCCACTCACAGGGTGCGACGGTACATGTGCTAGGGGCCTTGCGTACCATCTGTCGAAAATGATGGCCGCTTGTGAAATACTGTTAAGAAGCAATGTACAGGTTTTTCCATCAACTTTCACAGAAAGAGTAGAGGGTGTTCCTACTAGTCCTGCTGGTCTAGTATTAGCTTGACTTTTCACTGTACTTCTCTTTGCGTTGACCTTACGTGTGCTTGTCTCTGTAGTGTTACAATGTTCTCACTGATATTTCCGAGCTGTTGTGTACGAATACGATTCTGGATTACCTTTTGTTGGTTCTCTGGAGCTGTACACTTATGAAGCTGTGGCAATATGCCCAGCTTCACCGCATCGGTAGCAGAACAAGTCACCAGACCTTCTGTGTGGAATTGGCTCCTGATGAGTGTGGACAGAGAAAGGCTTCTTTGGGGGTAACTTCTGCTCTTTGGGGGTAACTAGTTGAACTGCCATAACTGTGACCTGTTTTCTCAGTTTTTCTACTTCTTTCTTTAAAGCCATTGACCTCTTCATTTTCTGACGGCTCAGTGTCGATGCTAACTGTTGGTGTTGGTTCTGGAACTGGTGCAGACTGGGCTGATGGCTGTGAGCTCTGGGCTGTGAGCTCTTTAACTTGCGACTTTAGTTCTTGTATCTGAGCTTTTAGGTCACTCATTTCAGTCTCTGCATTTGACACAAGTGCCTTTACATGAACTGACTTCCTTGTTGGGTTTAGATTTTGTCTGGAGATTTCATACTCTTCTTCAGTACATATCTCATTCAACAACTGTAGGAATGTAGGAGAACTATCCTTTCGTTCTCAGATTCTGAGGTTGAGTAGTATCATGTCCAATCCAATGGCTCCTTTAATAAGTAGCTCTAGACATGATCGATTTGCTAAAGCAAGTGGCAGGTCTCCTTTCTGCACGGTCTTGTTCAAAAGTCTCTCAAAGGTTTCTCAGAAATTCAGACAGAGTTTCCCCTGGCTGTTGGCTCAGGAGTCTGAATGCAAAGTAGAGTTCTGCTCCTGTTTCGGGTTTTCCTAAAGTGTTCAATTACCTCATTGTACTCCAAAGCAGGTGCATCTGGATTCTTAAATCGAACAGCTTGGATGATTTCTAAGGCAGTTGAAACTCTCCAAAATCCTCATTCTTTTCTCGTTGACTGACATGCCTTTTCTTGTTGATCACATACCTCAACCATGAACCAAGCTTGTTCTCCATCTTATTCCTCTCCAGCTGGTATGGGAATGACTCCAGTAATCTTCTGTAGTGATTACTGTCGCTGGGAGGCTTTGCTGATTTCTTGAATGATGGCTTCAATCGAACACGTCTAAAAGTCTAAAGGTTTTTTACCTAAAAGTAATTTTATATGAACTATTACGCCAATTAATCACATTACCAAGTTTGACCCAAACTTCCTCCCGTGCGGATTTATACCTGTTTTTGTTGTGTGATTACATGGCAAATGCACCTGTTCAGAGTAAGTGATGAGCTGTCTTTCCACCGAAGCACAATGGACCTCATTCTGGAACACAGTTAAGAAAAAGTTAAGAAGAAATTTCTTCTTAACTCCACTTATGAAGTTCCTGGGACAATTCTGGCATTCCTGAATGGTTTCTCATCTGGGATTGGTTCTTAGCTAAGAACAGGATTTAAGAACGCGGAAAAGCAGCCGTAGCGACCTGTTTGGAGTGCGGCCATGATCTTAAGGGCTGAATTTGTGAGAAATCATTGGTGATTGCGTTCACATCAATTCTACAGACATCCTCGGATGTAAATAATTATAATAATAATAAATACGAAAATATTTGTATCATTAACAATTACGTTTCACATGCATAGTCATGATTCTACGAGGCATCGTGATGTCCTAAAATAAATAAAAGCACGACACGAACACTGCAAATGGCAGTGAATAAATAAATAAGCACTAAACTCAATCGCGTGGATATAGCCATAGGGGAATAGAATTGACACATCTACATTCTGTGAATGAACATGTGAATATCCATAACTAAAATATATCATATGGGCCTACATAATATACAGAATATACATAATATACATAATATACATCATATACATCATATACATAATATACATAATATACATAGGGCCCAAGGACGTATTGTTGTTTAGGACATTAGTGGACATCACAGATATTGCGCCAAGGATGCGCAATTACGCTCCCGTGAGGCGCGCGTCGGGCTCCGAGTCAGCGTCTCTGGGGTGGGGGAGGGGGGGGGGCTCCGTTAATTTGCAGTTCTGATGGGGAGGGGGGGGGGGGGGGGGGTGGATATCGCTGGCTGGATATTGGTGGGGACATGTCCCCAGCGTCCCCACTAAATTCTACGCCTATGATAGGGCCTATCAAGATCCACAAGTAGCCTACTCATGTATTTAACTCAACTGTACAATTGAATCTGCTCTCAGCCGTCTTGTTCTCTATTGTTATTTTTCATTGTTGGTTCTATTTTCTTTACCTTGCTTAGTGTGTACATTGTAAGAGCCAGTGGAGAAACATTCCACTGCTCATCTTACTGGTATGATGTTGCATGTGACAAATAAAACCTTGAACTTGCACGTGGACATGAACATCAATTATGTAAATGAAATCCAATAATCAGTGATCAATCCAGCTATTTAAAGGGCCAAGTCTGCACCCTAGGCCTACACACACAATATGGCATATCTACTGCTGCTGGAAGCTCTCGCTGATCGTGCGCTGAGGAGGGAGTGCCAGTACCGCAACCATGTGCACACGGTCCTGTGGTTGCCCTTATAAGGAGCTGGCGGGGCGTGTCTGTATGCAAATTCAGGTGTACGACCACGCGCGTTCCATTTAAGAATCAGTGGCATTCCTCATCGGGGGAGTGCAGCTAAGAACACTTTGGCGGTTTAAGAACACATTTCCCCGCGTTCATGAATCCGGCGGGCAGATTTCTTAAGTTTGTTCTTACGAAGTTCGTAAGAAGACATTTAAGAAGACACTTAAGAAAATGTTCCAGAATGAGGTCCAATGAGTCTGAACCATCTTTGGGCATAGCACGTGTTTGCTAATGCTAATGCTAATGTGAGCACTAGCACTGCCACTCAGGGATCAAGCCGTGTTCGTCAGACTACGCTAGCAGAGTGCATCCAGGGCAAGTGTCTCAACAAATAGGCAACAGCTAAATTAACCAACACAATCGCTAAATGGACCGCCATGGACTGTAGACCCAAGGCATTAGAGGCAGCAGAAGAGGAGTCACTTGTCCAGGATGTACCAATGATAAAGCGGGTCCAACACAACAAAGACCCACTGAAGGCAACGCTGGCGCAGCAGAAGCACAAGTTAACCATGCTAACCTCAGCTGAATATCACAGGCTAGCAAAGTTGAAAACACTGCTGGAGCCATGCAGGTAAGGTGATTCCCCTATCCTCAATTTGAATTCATGGCAAATCCAATTAGTATAATATATTATTGTATTTTAGAAATTATTTTAGGCCTGTCCCCTAAATGGGTGTTATCTGAATGAAAAGTGTAGTCATTCATTCTGTTGGTCTTGTGTGTTTGTAGGTACGTCACTGAGCTCCTGGGTGGTGACAAATATGCGTCCTGCTCTGTGGTGCTGCCTACACTCTGCCACCTCTTGTGTACAATGGAGGCCTCAGATGTTGACCCTGCCTATGTGAGCTTCAAGGCTGCATTCACAGAGGACCTAAACAGACAAAAGGATAACACAAACATGGCTTAAGTTAGCAACAGCTCTAGATCCCAGATTGAAGGACCTCAGGTGCCTGCCCAGAGCAGAGAGGGAAGAGGTGTGGCGAAAGCTGAACCTGCACCACAGCCATCCACAGAGGAAATGGAATCCAAGCCACCAAAAAAGAAGATAGCCCTCCTACTGATGGAGTCATTGAGTCTGATGATGAGGCACCGTCCACAGACAAAACTCTAGACAGGTATAGGGCAGAGCCCAGTGTCAGCATAGAGGCATGTCCACTACAGTGGTGGTCGGCACACAAAGGTGCCCATATTAAGCTGGCCCATATTGCACAAAGGTACTTAGCTACACCTGCTTCAACAGTGCCATGTGAGAGACAGGCAGGCCACAATGTGCAGAAGAAGTCATCTGAAAATATCAACAAGCTAGTCTGCCTGAGCAACTGGTTAACAGAAGAGTAGACTTTAGCTTGACTGGAGTCATGTCATGAGATGTTAGAATAAAGTAAAAAACCCTCTTTCTCTTACCAGTTTGTGATGCATTTCTTTATTAGACCACACATGTATTTGTTTTATCTCCCCCCAAAATACAAAATACAAGTAAATACTAGTATTTTAAACTTGTGATTAATCATGGTTAATCAGATTATTGTGATTAACTCGATTAACTTTTTTTAATCAATTGACACCACTAATTAATATACTTAATATAAGTCTAAATAAATAACTAGGGTTTTCTCCTTTTAAAAAAAAGCAATTCAATCTGTCATGCTAGATGTATTAATGATTGTGATTGGTTAGGGGGAGGGACATCTGAGTTGATGGACAGGTGAGGGGGAATGGAGTGGAAAAATACAGAGAGGAATAGAGAAGGCAGAGTTTTTGGGTTTTTGTGTAGTTTTTGTTTTTGTGTATGTTTTTAACCAATTGTAGTGGGAAAGTATAGGTGTTTCAGAGTACATCTTATTTGTTGGTTTCCAGTAGTAGTTAGCAAGTCAGGTGTGGAGAACTAATTCAGCATTGGCATTCAGTCAATAGCATGCTCTTTCTTAGTGGCTAACGGGCCTAAGGATTAGTAGCATCACAGACGTGTGTCTGAAGTCTGGCCTGCAAAGATTGTGGTTTCCAGAAGAAGAAACCTGTTTCTGGTTGTGGTGGATCCATCGTCTCGTCATCCATTTCAGCTCCTGTAAGCAACAGTTTGTTCTCGTTGTGAAGAGGCATCCGTTTGATTGCCACACCGTACCCGAGCAGTTTAATGGTGTTTGTATATGTAACCCTTGGCCCGTTCGTCCCTGTCTGCAGGTATCTCCACTAACTGGTTTAGTCTCTGCGTTGTGTTTGTGTGGATGTCAGGGGAGACAGACTGGGACACGTGGTTCTTGGATTGTGGTAGAGACCATAGGAATAGCCTTTTTATTCTCTCTCTCTCTTCTTCCAGTTAACACAGTTCCACTCCTCAGGTAAGTAGTCTTCACCTTAACACACAAGAGGGAACTCAATTTCTACCTGGTGCACAACAACAGCACTCCTTTTAACAAAATAAAAACACTGGCTATGGCACTATGCCTAAAAGTAGCCTAACACATGGGTAACAACTCTGCAACAACCTCACAGGATTTAAGTACAAAATAAACTCAGAAACTGGTTAAACCCGCCTCATTATACCAGCAAACATCTTCGTATACTGAACATTAGAACATAATAGGTGGATGGCTTATTTTAGTGAAGATATTTCATGGATTCTGCAACTCATTCTTTACACTGCTTACCTTAACAACACACACCAAGGATCACAGGACTTAATGATTACAGACCCGTTGCATTGACCTCTGTGGTGATGAAGTCTTTTGAGCGCCTTGTGCTGTCCCACCTCAAATCCATCACAGACCCTCTCCTGGACCCCCTGCAGTTCGCCTACAGAGCCAACAGATCTGTAGACGATGCAGTAAACTTGGCCCTTCACTTCATCCTCCAGCACCTGGACTCAACAGGAACCTACCTGGACTCAACCAGGATCCTGGTTGTGGATTTCAGCTCTGCTTTCAACACAATCATCCCATCTCTGCTACATGACAAGCTTTTCCAGCTGAGCGTGCCTGACTCTACCTGCAGGTGGATCACAGACTTCCTGTCTGACAGGAGGCAGCACGTGAGGCTGGGAAAACACATCTCTGACTCCCGGACCATCAGCACCGGTTCCCCCCAAGGCTGCGTTCTTTCCCCTCTGCTCTTCTCCCTGTATACCAACAGCTGCACCTCCAGTCACCAGTCTGTCAAGCTCCTGAAGTTCGCGGACGACACCACCATCATTGGACTCATCTCTGGTGAGGATGAGTCCGCCTACAGGTGGGAGATCGACCATCTGGCGACTTGGTGCAGTCAGAACAACCTGGAGCTCAACGCTGTGAAGACAGTGGAGATAGTTGTAGATTTCAGAAAGAACCCAGCCCCACTCACCCCCATCACCCTGAGAGACTCTCCAGTCGATATTGTGGAGTCCTGCCGCTTCCTGGGAACCATCATCTCCCAGGACCTCAAGTGGGAGCTGAACATCAGCTCCATCACAAAAAAAGCCCAGCAGAGGATGTTCTTCCTGCGGCAGTTGAAGAAGTTCAACCTGCCAAAGACGATGATGGTGCACTTCTACACTCCCATCATCGAGTCCATCCTCACCTCCTCCATCACCATCTGGTACGCTGCTGCCACCGCCAAGGACAAGGGCAGACTTCAGCGTATCATCCGCTCCGCAGAGAGGGTGATTGGCTGCAATCTGCCATCTCTCCAGGACCTGTATGCCTCCAGGACCCGGAGGCGTGCAGGAAAGATTGTGGCCGACCCCTCTCACCCCGGACACAAACTGTTTGAAACACTTCCCTCTGGCAGGAGGCTGCGGTCCATCAGGACCAAAACCTCTCGCCACAAAAACTGTTTCTTCCCATCTGCAGTTAGCCTCATTAACAAGGCCCAGGATCCCCACTGACACAGACTCTTATCCCGCCTCCATAGACACTACACATGACATTAACGCACAACCCACACCCGTTCCATATTCTGAAAAATCATTTTGTATTGTAAATATCTCATTCTGTATTGTAAATATCTCATCATTCAGAAATCATTCTGTATTGTATATACCATTCATACTATTCTACTTTACTTTCGTTTTTGCACTACTTACTTTTTAATGCTTTTTAACTCTTATCTATTATATTGTCTGTATGCACCAACAACCACAGCAAATTCCTCGTATGTGAAAACTACTTGGCGAATAAAGCAATTCTGATTCTGATTCTGAAGAGGGAACTGAATTTCTACGGTGGCTGCGCAGAGCCAGAAGGCAAAGACCTTCAAATGCCCAAAAGAAAATAAAGTCTGCCACCTAGTGGTTCACTTTTAGACCATGTTACATCTACCGCCTCTTTGTTTGATGGCGTCCCAGCCATCAGATTTTTGAGAAAACTAAAACAGAACTAAACACATCCACTAACCATAAATAAAACATATTTAAAACAAAGAAAAAAACATGTGGTTTAAGTGTGATATGTGTGTGTGTGTGTGCGTGCTAAGTCGAGCTTAGTTATGGCCCGCTGCTCTCCTTGCTTTGACCCTCTGCCACAGTCTCCATCCTCTCTCTATCTTATGCTGATCACTTTCCAGCCTTGGGACTTGCAACTCATATGACAGTCTTTTAGGGGGGCGTCTAATCCTTGGTGGATTTTTCCTAGGAGCATTGGATTCATGAAGCAACTCGTCATTACTGGTCAGTCCTTCACTCCGCTGTCCTGTCTCCATGTCCTCATGATCTGCATTTGTTCATCCATCCTGCTGGTCTGTCTCCACTAATTGGGCTTCCCTTATGCACTCCTTCTCCGTCTCCCAGTCCTCTGCTGTATCTGACTCTGTTTCTGCATCGCTTGCATCCAAGTCTTGCTCGTCCCCCTCTCTTATCTCCTCCTGGACAGGTCTCATGGGAAGGAGCATGCACTGCGTGAGGAGATTGCGGTGGATAACCCTCTCTCTTTCTCCAAACTCAGACCGCACTACATACACAGGAATCCCGGCTTGTTTCTTCACCACGATATATGGCTGTTGCTCCCACCTATCTCCCAGTTTCTGTCTTCCCTCCACATGACACACTTTAACCAAGACTCTATCCCCTGGTCTGAAATCCTGGCTTCTTGCTTTTCGGTCGCAGTGCTTTTTCTGTTGTTCCTTGGCGTGTCGAGACATTTGGTCAGCCTGGGCATAGGCATGCGACAGAGAGTCCTGGAGGTTCTGAACATACTCACTGTACCCGCATGGCTCCTCGTTAGTGGAGAGTCCAAATGCCAGATCGACTGGGAGCCAAACATAAAGTAGTATGGTGTGTACCCCGTCAAGTCATGGTGTGTACAGTTGTATGCATGGGTCATGGCATCCACGTGTTAAGGCCAGCGGGGCTTCAGGTGGGGTTCCAGTGTCTCCAACATGTCCATGAGTGTCCTGTTAAACCTTTCAGTAGTCCCATTGCCCTGAGGGTGATAGGGGCTTGTGTGCATCTTGATGATGCCTGTATATTTACACAGCTCCTTGACTACTGCACTTTCAAAGTTCCCTAATCTGCATGCAATTTTGCCGGGAAACCAAACCGGCAGAAATAGTTTTTCCAAAGGACCCTAGCCACTGTAGTGGCTTTTTGGTCTTTGGTGGGGTAGGCTTGTGCATATCGGAAAAATGGTCTGTAACAACAAGCACGTTTTCGAGGCCACCCTTGGACTTCTCCAGAGTCAAAAAGTCTACACAGACCAGTTCCATGGGGGTACTGCTATGGATGCTGACCAGAGGAGCTCTGAGGCCTGCTGTGGGTGTCTTCCTGAGGCAGCACCTCTCGCACTGCTCACACCATGTTTTTACATCCTGGAACATCTTCGGCCAGTAAAACCTTTCTCTTATCATCTGGAAGGTCCTTTCAAACCCCAAGTGCCCTGAGTCATCATGAAGAGCGGTTTTAACTGACACACGTAGTTGAAATTCAAGTCCCCAAAGCAGCAAGTCATCAATCACTGAAAGATGGATGGGGCATTTTGCAGCCCAAAAGGCATTCTATTCGCCTCGTATATAGCCCCATGGGAGTGCTGAACGCCGTCTTATGTTTGTCTTGCTCAGCCAATTCCACCTGCCAGTACCCAGCTGTGAGGTCAAGAGTGGAGAAGTACTTTGCTTGCCCCAGAGCCTCCAGGGCTTCCTCTATTCTGGGCAGGGGGAATGCGTCCCTAGTGCTGCAGAGTTGAGCTTACGATAGTCAACACATAGTCTCAGTGACCTATCTTTCTTAGTCACAATCACCACTGGTGACGCATATGGACTCTTGCTGGGACGAATGACTCCTTCTGCTTCCATCACCGTCAGAAGCTTCCTCACGTCTTGCCACTGGGATGGTGGGATCTTACGATAGGGGAGGCGAAATGGCCTTGAGTCCACCAAAGGTATTTCATGCTGTATTGTCTTGGTGTGACCATAGTCTGTGGAGTGCTGAGAGAAAGCCCCTGCATTCCTGTCCACTAGCTCCTTGAGAAGAGAACGCTGGCATTCATCCTCTACTGCTGCTTCGCTTAGGTCCACACCACAGCTGGTGACCACTTGGTCAAGGCTCAGGCATTTATCATCGTTCTCATTGCCTTTGTTCACTTTCAGCAACCTCCCGTACATTCTGGACAAGGAAGGCTTCTGCCAGGTGAGAGTTTGGCTCAATTGTAACTGCACGTTGTGACATATTCATTACTCGGACGGGGGCACAGCCTTTCTTTACATCAGCAAGGACTTTGGCAACCAACAGGCCTTCAGGGAGCTGTAGGGAGGAGTGGTTTTCAATCAGAGCAGTGTAGGTTTTTCTTTTTGGGCCAGCTCTGATCCTACACATTAAATCAATTTCTTTACCCCCAGGAATGCGTATCTTGCGGCCGATGTACACAGCAGGACCCACTTTATCATCCAGTTCACCCTGTCCTGCCTCCCCAACCTCCAATATTGCTGTGTACCATTCCGGGTGACTTTCTTTAACCCTGTACAGGAACTGCTGGCCATAGGCTGCTTGGAGGTGACTTTTGGAGGTGCGGATGACATTAGTCCCCAACAGCAGGTGGACCGTGGAGTGGTAATCAGAGTCAGGGACGACAAAAGCTGGCACCTTGGTGAACCCTTTACCAAGCACCTTAAGTTTAAGGTCTAGAACACCATAATAGGGTACACTCTGGCCTCCCGCACCCTCTATGGGAACTTTAGAGGGTTTTAGCCTTTGCTCTCGAAGACCCGGGTGGTTGCGCCAGTAACCATGGGTAATACTAGTGATTTGTGAGCCAGAGTCCACCAGAGCCCTGCATTTTATTCCATTGACTTCCACCTCTCCTTCATTTCTGGGGCCCACCTGTGTGACCACCAATGTGCTTCTTCTTCTGTTGTTGGAGGTCTTGTTGCCTGCCCATGGTTTCCCCAGCAACCATAGGCCTTAAGGGTTTAAAGGCTGAGCTGCCTGACGAGTGCTCGCATCTTGAGGTGTCGCTGTTGGGGGTCGGTGGGCCCAGGCCTGGTTGGGTACTGGGAGTACAGCTCTGCAGACACGGGATACATGTCTGAGACAGCTTGACCAGTTGTTCCTCTTGGCTGTGGGCTAGTTTCTTGACCATCTCAGTCAGCTCAGACAGCTCGGAGGTGTGCTTCATCCTATCTGCCTTCACATTTGTACCACTCTCTGCTGTAACCTGTACCTGAGCGTAAGTCTTCTTAGGCTTGTGTTGTAACTGGAGCTTTTTAGTTTCCCTCGCCAGATCCCGGAGCTCAGCCTGGAGCTCTCTAAAGCTCAGGAGTCTAGGCTTCATTGGTGCAATTCTTGCATTCACCTCCCCATCAGTCAGCCCTCTCAAGAACTGTCGGGTAAGCTTGCTATCCCGGTCAGGGAATGGCTGATCCCCCTGCTGAGTTTCTTCTACAGACCGCAAGGTTGCCTCAAGTGCGATAGCATAAGAGCAGGCAGACTCCCCTGGTCGCTGGCTACGCTCATAAAAGTCAGCCAATGGATCTAAAGAGCCTTGCGTGTCGCTGTACTTGGCCCTCAGCTCCTCAAATGCTTTCTCTGGGGTCTGCTCATGGGGGGGCAGATTCAGAACCAGTCTCCTGGCCTCACCACTCAGGTGTCGCACCACAGTCGAAAAGCGAAGGTGCATGGGTAGCCCTATGGCCTCCAGGAGATACTGCATATCGCGTATCCAATCCTCAACCAGCATTTTGCAATCAGCGTTTCCACTAAACACCTGGACATTCTTGACCTGATGCGTCTGTGTGAAACCACCATAGGTCACCGGAGGACAGCTGTTCCCATCTCAGGGGTGTTGTGATGTGGAGCTGGCAGGTATGAATATATGGGTGTGGCTGTGGCTGGGGGGAGAGGATTGGCCTGTGGCATTTCACCTGTATACATGATGGCTTGGGGGTTGGCCACCCCCATCTGGGGATGCCCTGGAGTGGAGATATGGGCAGGAGCTGTTTGGTTATAACCTGTGCTTGTCATGCTCGAGGGGCTGGGTGTATTTGGGACCCACACACTGGTGACATGGGGCATGGGGGCTGTCGGACCATGAATGAAAGCTTGGGGGTGGGGAAAGGAGGCTTGTGATGCATGCACATGGGTAGTGGGGCTATGCTCTGGGCCTCGGGGGGTTTGGACAGGAAAGGAGGGGGCTGGTGCACCTTGAGTGAAAGCTTGGGGGTAGGGAGTGGAGGCTTGTGATGGATGCACCCAGGTAGTGCGGCCACGCTCTGGAACTCGGGGGGCTTGGGCAGGAGGAGAGGTCGAAGTGATAATGGTCCTGGGTAGATGCGTACCGTATTTTCCGGACTATAAGGCGCACCGGATTATAAGGCGCACTGTCAATGAACGGGTCTATTTTCATACATAAGGCGCACCGGATTATAAGGCGCACCGCATTATAAGGCGCATTAAGCAACACAAAACAGTCAGATAAATCGAACTTTATTCAACTCATTCACAATAACTCTCAACATTGTTCAGTTGTAACACATAAAATACAAAACAATACACTCACTTTTTCAGTTCATTCCTCATCCACAAATCCATCAAATTCTTCATCTTCAGTCCTTATACACACACCATAATATTACCGGTATGTTGAAGCACAGTACGTATTACTCCGCAAGGCTAGTATTACGCCGCGGTAGCCGTAATGCGCCGACAATCCATCAAGTATTACTCCGCGGTAGCCGTAATGCGCCGACAATCCATCAAGTATTACTCCGCGGTAGCCGTAATGCGCCGACAATCCATTAAGCGGCGCTGCTTGACAGATTTTTGAGCGCCGTGTACCACATAAAATCGGTTCGAGGTTAATACATAAGGCGCACCGGATTATAAGGCGCACTGTCGATTTTTGAGTAAATTACAGGATTTTAAGTGCGCCTTATAGTCCGAAAAATACGGTAACTGTTTGGAGCCCCAACATGGGAGTCCGGGGTGCCAGAGTAGAATGGCTGGGATGGATATGACAGGGCACTGATGCATGTGAACCTCGCATGTATGGTTGAGGCGCGAGGGTAGGCGTGGCCAGATTTTGCTCAAGAGGTTGAGGAGCTGCTGCTGATGGTATCACAGTTGAACACACTGTCCACTTGATGATGGGTGCCAATGCAGTTCAGTTCAGCACAGTCCAATTGGCAACCTTCACAGTTGAATACGCCGGTGGTAGGGCACTGCCGGTGGCTACTCCAGAGTCTTACAAGCCACAATCCGGGTCACAGCACCATATGTAACCCTTGGCCCATTCGTCCCTGTCTGCAGGTATCTCTCCTAACTGGTTTAGTCTCTGCGTTGTGTTTGTGTGGATGTCAGGGGAGACAGACTGGGACACGTGGTTCTTGGATTGTGGTAGAGACCATAGGAATAGCCTTTTTATTCTCTCTCTCTCTTCTTCCAGTTAACACAATTCCACTCCTCAGGTAAGTAGTCTTCACCTTAACAACAAACAAGAGGGAACTCAATTTCTACCTGGTGCACAACAACATTACTCCTTCAAACAAAATAAAAACAATAAAAACCTAGTGGTTCACTTTTAGACCATCTTACATATACTTATATAGACTCCTACAATTTAGGAATAGTGTGAATTAAATTTGGAAACTCATACCAATTAGATAATTGATTCATAATATTGTGGCGAGCACCACCGAGGGAGCGAATGGGAACACCACGACTCGGATGACAGGAGTATGCACAATGTTTATTCGTCCACTGCCACACACAAATGAACACCCGCCAACCGGGGATCACTCCAGGCAAGACAGCTTTCAATAATGGTGGTGGTGGAAGCCTCAAAGCTGCTCCCGTCCACTGGGGGCAGATCTGGAAGGACCTGTGCCGCGGGCCCTCCAATGCCAAAGCCAGGTGGACTGCAGCCTCCTTGTACTCCTCTATGCTTTTCACACTACACTTAACCCCGGGTTAAGGACGCATTTAACCCCGGGCTAAGCAGCGTTTCACACTTGCATTTTTGAAAGAGGGTTAGCACCGCTTTTAACCCTGGGTTAACAAACCCTGCTACGAAGCAGGGTTAGCACCGTTTTTGTGGTGCTAACCGCGAAATGCGGTGCCAAGAACAATAGTGTGAAACATTGTGGGGTTAGAACGTAACAGCGATATGAAGACTATCCATCCAACCACAGACCGCAACCTCATTTAAATATTAACGCGCTAATCACACACACATCTGTGAAGGCTATCTTGAACATTAATTTTTCTGTACTTAAAATAAAATCGAAAACCTCCTCATATACTCTTCTCTTCTCCAGTTTCATTTTTATTCTCTCTCGTCGCTCTCGCGCTCTTTTGTTGTGTGTGTTTAATTAGTATCGCCATCACTGCGTTTGATGGCGCCATTTTGACAGTTAAGCGGCTAAAACGTAAACAAAGGTCACGTGCTGGGCCGGTCCAATCATTTTCGATAACCCAGTAAATATTCAAATGAGAATGTTAACCCGGGGTCTACAAGCTTACAGTGTGAAACCCTGAACACTGAATACCCGGGGTGGCTATACCACGCTGCCAGCCGTACCTGGGCGAGGTATGGCTCCAACGGCATACCCCCACCACACTTTGGCAGTTAACCAGAGCTCTGTGTGCCTTCTGACTTCGACTACATGCAACCGCCGGCGTTGCAGTACTCCCTCTGGCCACCGGGTGGCAGCTGGCCTCCAGCCGGTCTTTGCGCCCCCCCGGCGTACCCCCGGCTTACCCCCGGGGTCGCCACAATATTATAGGGTAGCGCTATAATATGCATTGTAAATAGTATAAGGAGATATAAGTTAGTAATAAAATCTTAGGTAGAGAGAATACAAATATTAGGAATTATTAGGGTAATTAGCATAATAAGAATATCTAATGCTGTTTAAATACTTTTCAAGTATTGGGTTGCAAAGTGGTGTTTAAATTAAGTTCGTTGTTATATTTTATTGGTCAATGTGGGGTCATGCTACTTGTCTAACATGCACAAATCAGTAAAGGATATATTTTGTATCTACATAGTAATTTCAAAGGGAAAACTTTAACTCGAGTAGTATTGAGAACCTAAACATCTCATCTTTATTGTTTAACTCATCAGTGTTAAATATACAAGACAAGGGGTGGGGCGCTACATAAGCATCCAGGAAGACAGCATAACAACAGCGCTGTATCTTGGGGAGCCTAGCGGAACATGAGAACATCCTCTCCTTCCAACACGGCTTGTTGGTGGACAGGGATGTGACAAGAGCATTCTTCTCCACTGCTTGCTGTCACTCTCCTGCTACTACCAGGGAACCACCGATTACAATGGCTGTTCTCTTGAGTATTTGAATGTATTGTTTACTTATGATTAGGAATGAGCAATAAATCTAATTATTATCGAAATTTCAACATGGTCAAGTGCAATATCCAAATTGCAAAAATGTGCGTTCATGTGCATCTTTAAAAGCCATCATCGATTGCACCCTGAAAACATGATTGATCAGGGAATCATTCCTAATTCAGTGCTTTAATTGGTTGAAGTTTACATCACCATGGAAAGGCTCCGAGAGACTAGTTACATCTAGTGTTCGCGAGGTTCACACAGTATGTTTTCATTGGTGATAAAAATAACAAAACATGTATTATAATAGTATATTCAGCCGAAGCAGTAGCAGTACTATACAGCATAGTTACAGACTTTGAACATGCATCAATTGAATCATTTGTAATACAAAACAATGTTAATACAGTTTATTATTATTACTCTTAATCTTGATGAATCTTTCATGCATCAAATATACTATAGACTCCACGTTGAAACCACAATAGTACTTAACAATTCAATTCAAAAATTGGGGTTACCGTGGCTCGGCCGTGCCGGCACCACCTTCACTAAGAACAGGCAAGCATCACTCTGCCGCCTTCCCTCTCCTAACCCTAGCACTAACATGTGTGTTTGTACGTATTATTAATAGTATTTAGCATTGTTAAGATTATTTTATGTTCTTAGATGTTGGTAATGAACTCAGAATGGTACTTCTGCTTTTATCCCAGGTATTATGCAGGCAACCTAGCAATTATGAAACTGTTCTATTCTGCTTGATTACTTTTCTTTTGGGCTATTATTGGATTTTTGGACTGTTGGACTATTGTATAATTTAACTATTATTGGAATTACATTAGACTTACATGAGAAACTCGGCAACAATAGCATGCAGGCACTCCCACTATACTGTACTGCACTGGTCCCTTATCATTTATCATTATACTTTATCATGTTGCTGCTACTATCGACTAGTTACCATTGTTATGCTTGTATAAGAATATTACTGCAATGCACATGGGCACTTTTAATACATTTTTGCACAGCAAAATATTAGTATTACTACTTTGTCACTTTTTACTTTTTACCATACTTATTAGGTACTACAGTATATTACCAATTGTTCAGAGTTGTTTTAGTAGTTATCTTTATAAGAATACTGTTCAGAAGAAAACTTTTGACTGTACTTACTAGGTACTATTACTTATTGTTTAGAGTTGTTCAGAATTTGTTAAGAAGAATACTGCAGGAGTGAATGGGGAGTAAGCATTCGATTGTACTTGTTACAATGGATGGCAATAAAGAAATCTTGAACCTTGAATCTTGAATCAATTCTTATCTTTATGTACCACAGCGACATACTGCTGTCTCTTTCGACAAATGTGCTCCTTGTAAGTCGCTTTGGATAATACCATCTGCCAAATGCCCTCAATGTAGATGTCCAGCGGCTCAACTCCGAGCTCCCTCCGGATATCTGAGCTCCTCACCCTATCTCTAAGGCTGAGCCCAGCCACCCTGCGGAGGAAACTCATTTCGGCCGCTTGTATCCGCAATCTCATTCTTTCAGTCACTACCCAAAGCTGAGGGTTGGAACGTAGATGGACCTGTAAATCGTGAGCTTCACCTTCCGGCTCAGCTCCCTCTTCACCACAAAGGACCGGTACAGTGCCCACATTACTGCAGACGTCGCACCAATCCACCTGTCCATCTCCTGCTTCATTTTGCCCTGACTCATGAACAAGACCGAGATACATGAACTACTTCGCTTGAGGCAGCAACTCAATCCCAACCTGGAGGGAACACTCCACTGTTTTCCGGCAAAGAACCATGGCCTCTCCTCCAACACTCTCCTCACCTCGGCTGCACCTTGAGATTCTGTCCATGAAGATCACAAACAGAAACGTTGACAAGGGACAACCTTGGCAATTTTGTGTAGTTAATCGCGATTAATCCCAAGTTTTTTATTGACTCAAACTTGAATGATTTTTCCAGTGAAAAGCAGTGTATTGTGTTGTAGCCATATGAATGGAAAATATAAGCAGCATCCAAATGTATTTTTTATTACAATAAAAAAATCCAATATAAAACCAAAAATATTTGTAGCCACTGCCAGGGCAATAACATTTTCATATTCTTATCTAGTTAATTGGGGGGTGCTCCGAATTAACGGAGCACCACCCCCCCCACCCATCAGAACCGCGAATTAACGGACCCTCCCCCCCATCAGAACCGCAAATTAACGGATCCCCCCTCCATCAGAACCGCAAATTAACGGATCCCCATCAGAAACGCAAATTAACGGATCCCCCCCGCCCACCCCAGAGACGCTGACTCGGAGCCCGTCGCACGCCTCACGGTAGCGTCATTGCGCAATATCTGTGATGTCCACCAATGTCCTAAACAACAATACGTCCTTGCTTGAAGTACTTCGGTGATAAACATTTACATTTACATTTACATTTACATTTAGGGCATTTATCAGATGCTTTTATCCAAAGCGACTTACAAAGAGTACATTTGTTGAAGGAGAGGCAGCAATATATCACTGTGGTACCTGAAGATAAGAATAGAGCTGTTTTCCAGCATTCATATTTACGAGACGAATAGAACGAGTTTCATAATTGCCAAGTTGCCTGCATAAGTAGCTGGGCAGGCGTGCAATTCTAAGCATGATACAATATCTGAGAACGAACAACAATGCTAAGTGCCATTAATAAGTGTTAAGACATATAAACACGCAGGTTAGTGCTAGGGGGGGGTTATGTAGAGTCCAGGTGAACTCTGAACAGGTGGGTCTTGAGTCTCTTGTTAAGGAGGGGGGTTATGTAGAGTCCAGGTGAACTCTGAACAGGTGGGTCTTGAGTCTCTTGTTAAGGAGGGGGGTTATGTAGAGTCCAGGTGAACTCTGAACAGGTGGGTCTTGAGTCTCTTGCGGAAGCTGGCGAGCGACTTGGCTGTCCTGACATGAGCCGGGAGCTCATTCCACCACTGCGGAGCCAGAACCGTGAAGAGTTGGGACTTGGAAGAGCGATGTTTGGCTGTTTTTAGTGAAGGCGGTACCAGTCGTTTGGCAGAAGTTGCCGAGCGGAGTGCTCGGGCTGGGGTGTAGTGTCGGACTAATTTTTGGAGGTAGGTAGGGGCGGTTCCGTTGACAGCCATGAAACGATAACCATAAACGAATCAAAAGGTCAAACTACGTAATTGCGTTAATGGCGTCAAAAAAATCAGTGGCGTTAACGGTTAATGCGTTAACACGTTAATAACGCGTTAACTTTGACAGCCCTAATATATATATATGTATATATTGTATATATATATATATTGTGGTAGCCGGCGGCCAGCGCCCCAGGGAGAAGTGGTCAATGGGCGATATGTCAGGTGGCAGTGGAAAGCCCATGCCTATAGTAGGACGACCGATGACGTCGTCGGCTAATCAACCTCACCCGCGAAAGGAGCCAGGTGCAGCACATTACTGGGATGATCAACTGAGGAGAAGCTGAGGCGAAATGAGAGAGAAGACTGCTGTGTGACCGTGTCCCTGAACATATGAGAATCCGCTTCGTGCCGACCCCCGCCTGTCTGACAACCCGAACCCAAGCTCAGCCCTGGACCGAACGAGAACCCGTCTTCGTGTACCGACCTCTGCCTTCGGACTACGACGCTTCTCTTGGATTACGGATTTGCTGACACTGACCTCTACCTCTTCACTATAATAAACTTGCTGTTTAACCTGATTTGTACTGGTGTGGACCTTGGGTTTATTGTATTCGGTCAAGTGGCTATTCCTATCAACCCGGAGTTTGTCACAATATATATATGTCTCTTTGGTTTATATATATATATAAACCAAAGAGACAACAGAAAGAATGTGGACATGCAGCTGTGGGAAGAGTTTCTTGTAGCTAACCTGCGCGGTCGCAGGTTTTCTCCAGGTTAGGCTTACGGCATGAGTTGCCACAGTAACTGAACAGAGATCAGTTTAAGCTTGGTATCTGAAACCCTACATTCCGGCATCCGCCCTATTCTGACTTAAATTATCTGGTTAACCCGGAAATCCAACTTCTTGAAATAGGGCCCTGGACTCTTGCTGATTTTAATCTTGAGGAACAAGTTCAGTTGAACCAGAAAAAAGCGCTGTGTAGACCCACAAGATTGGCTTGGCGTGCAGTATAGCCTAAAGGAGTGATCTGCACTTCTAAGTCTGACAAAGGGATAAGCCATTTCATCCTTCAGAAGTTTTAGGAAAACATATCACTGCTTTAATACTGAAGGTGTGGGTGGGGTTAACACAATTCAAAAGTGTGTAAGTGAGTGCGCTAATATAGTGGGCTAATATAAATGTACATTTAAATTTACATTTAGGGCACTTTTATACAAAGCGACTTAAAATATGTACATAAAATCACCCATTACTTAAATCTAAACATGTCATGTGAAAGGTACAATTGATAACTTCTAACATTGGCAACATCCAGACATTAGCTGTTGCACCCCCACATCAATTCCAGTGGTTGCCAGATTGATGAGCAATCACTTTGGTCATACCCAAGATTATCGTATTTACTGTGCCAAGCATCGTGATTGAAAGCGTTGATATAATGACGACATATAATTCAAACCCGTAACCTACCAAAGTTCTCCCATGTGACCCTCCTCTTCTGTGACCTCCACTGGCTCCCTGTAATCAGTCTCATCACATTGAACACATTGGTACTGGCCTACAAGGCTGTCAATGGAACTGTCCCCATCTACCTCCAAGCATTAGCCAGACCTCATGCCCCAGCTGGAGCGCTCCGCTCAACTACTTCAGCTGAGCGGCTGGTACCACCATCGCTAAGAATAAGCAAGTGTTGCTCCACCAAGTCGTAACTCTTCTCTGTTCTGGCAAACAACAAGCTCCCAGCCAATGTCAGGACAGCAGAGTTGCTCACCAGCTTCCGCAAGAGACTCAAGACTGTTCATAATTCATAATCCACTCTGCATAGGGGTGGGAGCGAGGTAAATAGGGAATATTTACCACCCACCTCTCCTCCCTAACCCACTCCCACTTATCCCCCCTTTTGGATCCCCAGCACTTTCGTATGTCCCATCCTTTAAAATAGTCCTTGCATTGGGCAGCTGAGAGAAAATGGAGGAAATCAGACTCTGCTGATGATCTCTCTCACTACCTCCACCTCCTCTCAGATTTCACCTCGACTGCATCAGCAGCCAAATCTGCCTTCTACCTGGCAAAGATAAACTCTTCCGCGTCCAACCCTAGGAAACTTTTCTCCTCAACCCTCCCTCCCCTCATCCTCCCTCACAGCTGATGACTTTGTCACCTACTTTAAAAAGAAGGTGAAGGACATCACCACCTCTTTCACCCTGCTGTTATCCTAACCTCCCCCTACACCAGGGGTGGGCAACTATTTTGGCTCGAGGGCCACATTTGGTTTTTAAAGCTGACAGACGGGCCGGGCCATCAGTAGCTGAGGATCACAGCGTTCAGACCACCCCCCCCCCCCACCCCAGAGACGCGCAACGGGCACCGAGTCAGTGTCTGGGGGAGGGGGGGGGGGGTGCTAGACGCTGTGATCCTCATCTACTAATGGCCCGGCCCGCGTCCCCCCCCCCCCCCCGGAGACACTGACTCTTGCCCGTTGCGTATAGCGCGTAAGTCCGCGGTCTGATTAGGCGCCGTTTAAATGCCGAGGTGGTAAACCGCAACAGCGCGTCTATTCGAACTGGCCCGCGGGCCGTAGTTTGCCCAGGTCTGCCCTACACCCACACCTGTCAGCCTTAACTGCTTCGCCCCTCTCTCCTCTGAAGAAGTCAACAGGCTTGTTGCATCCAACCATGCTACCACCTGCCCTCTTGACCCAATCTCATCCTCCCTTCTCCAAGACAATTCGGGCAACATCCTGCCCTTCCTCACTACCCTAATCAACACCTCCCTCAATTCAGGCATGTTTCCAACCGCCTTTAAGACGCCCACCCTTGACACCACCGACATCCGGAATTACAGACCTGTATCCCTCCTTTTATTCCTCTAAAATGTGGTGTCTCTACCCAACTATCCTCCTGTCTCTCTCAAAACAACCTGCTAGACCCTCATCAGTCAGGCTTCAAAGCCACACACTCCACAGAGACGGCCCTGCTCCCGGTAACTGAGTCCCTCCGTGTCACAAGAGGCTCGTCCCTCTCATCTGTTCTCATCCTTCTTGACACAGTGAACCACCAGATCCTCCTCTCCACTCTGGCATAGCTTGGCATTACTGGATCTGCGTTATTCTGGGTCACGTCCGACCTGATCACACCTATCAGGTCACATGGAATGGCTCCCTGTCCAGAGTCCTCCAAGGGTCAGTACTAGGACCCCTTCAGTTTTCCTCATACACTAGATCTTTAGACTCTGTAATTACATCCCACAGCTTCTACTATCACTGTTATGCAGACAACACCCAACTTTTTCTGCTTCTGCAAGAGACTCCAGACCCACCTGTTCAGCGGTGTTCACCTGGACTCTGCATAACCGCCCCGTGCCTTCCCTCTCCTAACCCTAGCACTAACTTGCATGTTTGCACATCTTGGCATTATTAATAGTACTTTTTATAACATTGTTTAGCATATTGTATGTTCTTAGATGTTGAAAATGCACTCACAATGGCACTTCTGCTCTTAACCCAGCTATTACGCAGGCACCGTAGCAATTATGAAACTCGTTCTATTAGCCTTGCAATTATAAATGCTTGAAACCTGCTCTATTCTTATCTTCTATGTGCCACAGCATTATATTGCTGTTTCAACAAATGTACTCTTTGTAAGTCGCTTTGGATAAAAGTGTCTTGCAAATGCCCTCAATGTAAATGTAAATCTTCATTTAGCTATCTTTACGGAGACATGGTTGTGCGGAGCGGTATTGGACACCGCGCTGCAGCTGGCAGGATTCCAACTTTCCAGAGCGGACCGCAACACTCAACCCTCAGGCAAAACAAAAAGTGGGGGTATCTGTTTTCTAACAGTTGCTGGTGTAATGATTCTGCAGCTCTGTTCTCCTGATCTGGAAACCTTCGTCATAAACTGTAAACCCTTAACTTCCCCCACGAGTTCCCTTCATTTATCCTGTTCGGTGTTTACATTTCACTGCAAGCCAACGTGCAGGAGGCAAACCCAGTGGACTCCTTAGTTATTGTCCTCGGTGACTTAACAAAGAAAATCTCACGAACGAACTTCCAAAATACAGACAGTTTATCAAATGCCCGACCAGAAAAGAGAGCACATTGAATCACTGTTCCACTACATTAAGCAGAGCCTATTACGCCCTCCCCCACGCTGAACTGGGCCACTCTGACCAGTAAGGGGGGCGAAACGACTCTACTCTGAGAAACTAGATCAATAGCTCTCAGATAACGACTCAGCATATGTCTGGAAAGGGTTCAAACAGATCAACTACAAATGTAAAAACCCCAACTATTTCAACGACTCGCGCCAACGACTTGAGCCAGCACTACTGTCAATGACAATGGGACATTGCTGACACAATCCCCCATGACCCCATTCACCAGCCCCATCCCACCAACCCCCCCCCCCCCTTCCCCACCACAGCAGGGGCCTCTTCACAGCCACTCACCCCCACAACAACAACCCTTTCCATACAGGAGAGGGATGTAAACAGTCTGTTCAAGATACAGATGGTCCCACTCCTGGATCATCTGTATTTTGCGTACAGAGCCAACAGGTCTGCAGACAATGCCATCAAAATGGCCCTCCACTTCATCCTCCAGCACCTGGACTCCTCAGGAGTTTTTCTGGATTTCAGTTCTGCTTTCAACACTTGGCTCTGCTGCAGGACAAGCTCTCCCAGCTGAGTGTGCCTGACTCCACCTGCAGGTGGATCACAGACTTCCTGTCCAACAGGAAGCATCACGTTAGGCTGGGGAAATATGTCTCTGACTCCCGGACCATCAGCATTGGTTCCCCTCATTTCCCCTCTACTCTTCTCCCTGTACACAAACCCCTGCAGCTCCAGTCATCAGTCTGTCAAGCTCCTGAAGTTCGTGGACAACCCCACCCTAATCTCCGGTGGGGATGAGTCCGCCTACAGGTGGGAGAGTGACCATCTGGTAGCCTGGTGTGGTCAGAACAACTTCAAGCTCAACGCTCTCAAGAGAGTGGAGATGGTAGTAGACTTCCAGAAGAACCCAGTCCCATCCTGTGTGAGGGATTCTCAACACAGTTTGTATGTACTGACATTTACCTGGGTGAATTTACATTGTAAATTCACCCATTTGTAAATACATCATTTGAATATCTCGCTCTTGAGCTCAAAGCTAAATTATCAATACTCATCATTATAATATATCTATTAATAACAAGAGGGTTAAACATTCAGTCACCGATTCTGTTCGTGATCTTCATGGACAGAATCTCAAGGAGCCGCTGCTCCTCCGTGTCGAAAGGAGTCAGCAGAGGTGGTTCCGGCATCTGATTAGGATGCCCCCCGGGCGCCTCCCCTTAGAGGATTTCCGGGCATGTCCAACTGGGAGGAGACCCCGGGGCAGACCCAGAACCCGCTGGAGGGATTATATATCTCATCTGGCCTGGGAACGCCTCGGGATCCCCCAGGAGGAACTGGAGAGTGTGGCTGGGGAGAAGGAATCCTGGGGGGGCCCTGCTTAGCCGGCTGCCACCGCTCTGACCCGGCCCCAGATAAGCGGACGAGAATGGATGGATGGATGGGTTAAACATTGATAATGTCTCAGTATGTGAATTACCTGACCATTACTGTGTAATTTGTAAAACTCAAACTTAACAAAGACCAAAAGAGAATTTCTGGTTCAAAAGAGAGTCCAAGATGACAAGGCTGAAGCGAAGTTTGCTGATATTAAAATAATTATATATTTAAATAATACCATGTCATCTGCTTTAAATACTGTTGCTCCACTAAAGGTTAAAAAGAGGTAGACTGACAGGATCTCCCCATGGTTAAACAATAAAACTGTCAACGAGATCAAGAGAATCTGTCGAGCAGCTGAAAGAAAATGGAGGAAAACTCACAGTTCACTGCGATATATACAAAGAAGCCATGACTGCCTATAACAAAGTAATCCATCAGGGAAGACAACCCCCACCCCCCCAGCGTCCACTCCATCAAAATGTGAAGAACTTGCATTGTTTTTCAATGATAAAATAACTCTAATTACAGCTAGTATTACTGCTGATGTAAACACAAGATGATCTCAGCAAATCTCGTGAAAATCATGTAACCATGGGAAAATGCACCTGTATTACATTAGCTGAGCTTCATAAGACTCACTGAGTGCAACTCCTCCACTTCATGCATTGACCCTATACCTACAGCATTCTTTAAGCGGGTGACAGCGAGTGATGGCGTTTCAAGTTATGTCCTAAACACATCTCTCCAAACAGGCATCTTCCCAGATGCCTTCGAAACAGCTGTTGTAAAACCCTTATTAAAGAAACAAAACCTAGATGGTGATACACCGGCCAACTACAGGCCGATATCCAACCTTCCATTCATTAGTAAGATACTTGAAAAGATAGTTTCAGTGCAAATAAACTCCTTTCTGAAAGAAAACAATATCCTGGAGGAATCGCAATCAGGCTTTAGAGCACATCACAGCACCGAAACTGCTCTTACTAAAATAATCAGTGACCTCAGACTAAACTCTGATGAAAATAAGGTCTCAATTCTTATCCTCTTAGACCTAAGTGCCATGACATTTTAATCAATCATCTTGAAAAATTGGTTGGACTTTCTGACTATGTGCTTAACTGGTTCAAAACATACATCAAAGGGAGAGTCTTGGAGATCATGTGTTCGAGAAACATGACAACTGCTTTGGGGTTGCACAAGGGAGCTGCTTTGGTCCATTATTATTCCCACGATACATGTTGCCACTTGGGGATATCATCAGAGAGCACAATGTATGTTTCCATAGCTATGAAGATGATACACAATTGTACATCTCTGCTGAACCAAATGATGCTGCAGCTATAAAATCCATCACTAACTGTCTTTTGGCAATAAATAAATGGATGAGCAATCATTTCCTAAAGTTAAATGCGGACAAAACTGAAATCCTATTCGTCGGCCCCAAAACAAAAAGAGAAATACTGTTTAATAATCTGTGGAATTTAACTCCCTGGATGAAATCTGAGATTACAAGTCTTGGCGTTGTCTTAGATTCAGATCTAAGCTAAGTCCCACATTAACAATGTGACAAAAATATCATTCTTTCACCTTAGAAACAGCTAAATTATGGCTATTTATGAATCAAAAGGATGCTGAAAAACTGATTCATGCCTTTTAGCCGTTTTAGCCAACTTGACTATTGTAATGCACTTTTCACTGGCCTCCTGTAAAAAAACACAGAGAGACTTTAACCAAAACTCTGCAGCTTGGCTCCTAACTAGAACCAAGATAAGGGAGCACATTAGTTCTAGCTGCCTCACACTGGCTTCCTGTAACCTCTAGAATTAACTTCAAGCTCCTCGTCCTTGTATACAAAGCCCTTAACGGACCAAGCTACATTGCTAACTTCCTTGTGAACTATGTACCTTCAAGAACAATGGCCAGACAACAGCCGAAAGAAAACTGGGGATGCAGCCTTTGTCATTTATGCCCCAAGGCGATGGAACACACTACCCATAGACATCAGGGAAGCTAGCTCACGTGATATCTTCAAAGGAAAGCTAAAAACACATATTTTTAGCTAGCTTTTAACTAGGTAGGCCTGAAATTGCACTTTGCACTGCAGAATCATCCTTTTATCTTGCGTCGAAGGTTTTAATGTTATGTTCATGCTTTTATGATTTTTAATCTACTTTTGTTGTTATGGATTTTAATGTTTATTCTAATGCCCATTTCTATTTTTATGTCTAATTCTATGTCTATTTTTTATGTGAAACACTCAGTTTTTTATGTGTGCATGTCATTTCTCTGCTATAAAACACTTTGAGCTTAATTTCTTGTATGAAAGGTGCTATATAAATAAGCGTTTACTTACTTCTGTTATGGACTACAAATACTGCAGTGCAAAGACAGTTTCAAAGACAGAACTTTCCTAAAGCAGAAGGCTTGGCTGGACAGCGAGGACCATCTGCTGTGTGTGGTGCAGCATACACCCAGACTCCTTTACAAGTCACTTAATGGAAAATACTGCCTGCAAAGGATACTGCCTTCCTAGACAGCAAGGCTGCAGGCAGCTGCCTTACTTTGGGACAAAGTCCAAATCTCAGAGGATCTCTCCTGGAGCCAAAATAACTACACCCTGGTCAAGAAGGCACAGCTGCTCTCTTTGCACTTTTTGGTCCATTTGAATGGAACCCTAGAGCATTTCACTTGATAGTATGATTAATTTGGGGGTGGTGTGAACACTAATTTGAACTTCAGACTAAACAAATTAACTTTGGTCTGCTTGGTTCAATTTAAGTGAGAATGTGATAAGATAAGGTAAGATAAGATAGAAATGTATTAATCCTGAAGGAAATTCTTGTGTCAACAATACCAACAACATAAGAATAAAACAACATAATAATAAATGTACATTGTATATGCCTAATAGAATAACAATATATGTATGTATCAATTTAGTCGAAAAATAAGTAAAGAAAAGACCTCCGGTAGTGTTGTGTGGTGCACCTCGGTAATCTCAGTCTACTCCAGTGTGGTGTGCAGGGGTGAGAGGCATTGTCCATAATACTGAGTAGTTTACTCAGCATCCTCCTCTACGATACCTCCACCAAAGACTCCAGTGATACTCCCAGGACAGAACACACTTTCCTGATAAGCTTATTGAATCTATTAACATCGACTGCCTTCACCCTGCTGCCCCAACACACAACAGCGTAGAAGATGATGCTGGCCACTGAGTGATAAAACATCTACAGCATAGTTATGCAGACATTGAAAGATCTGAGTCTCAGATCTCAGGCGGCTCTGACCTTTCTTGTACAGGGCCTCTGTGTTTTTAGTCCAGTCCATGTCTATGTGGACACCCAGGTACTTGTATTCCTCGACAATATCCAACTCAGTCCCCCTGTCCATTGCTTCCTAAAATCCACCACCAACTCCTTAGTTTTGTGATGTTGAGTTGCAGCTGATTTAGTCCACACCACTCCAAAAAACGGTGACACCACACACTTGTACTCAGACTCCGGCCCCTTGCTGACACAGCCCACAATGGCAGAGTCGCCTGTGAGCAATATCTGAAGTCTGAGGTGCTACTTCTTACCAACAAGATCCTGCATGGGTCCACACCATCGTACCTGAAGGACCTTATTGTTCCCTATTATCCTTCTCGGCCACTCCGGTCTTCAGGGGCTGGCCTTCTATCAATTCCGGGACAGGAACCAGGCATGATGTTTTCCACAGGACAGGGATAATCATCGTGCTCAGGCTCAGGTTGAAAATGTGTTGGAGGTCAGGTTGAAGACCATGCACAGCTGAGTAGCACATGCTTTGAGCACGCTGGGGCTGAGGCCATCAGGCCCTGCAGCCTTGCCTGGATGTAGTCTACTTAATTCTCTTCTCACATCCTCCGCAGTGATGGTGTTTGACCCTGGAGAACTGTTAGAGAGCCCCGATGGGGGTTGGGGGCAAGAGGGTTGACATGAATCAATAGGAGCCAGGAGAGTCATTGAGGAGAGATGGTGAGATAAGGGTGCCGGGGGAGGGGGGCAAGGGGAGGGGTGTTGAGGTGAATGGACAAGAGGAGGAATGGACAGGGATGTTGAAGAAAGATTAGAAGGAGCCGGTGGGGGGGGGGTCAGGAGAAGCTGGGGGAGGGTGGGCAGGAGCCACATCATCAAACCTGTCAAAGAACAGATTTAACTCATTGGCCTAATCAAGGTCTCCCTCCATACACGGTCTTTGTTCTGTGGCCAGTGATGGTTCTCATGCCACTCCACACCTGATGTTCTTCTGCTGAAGTTTCCTCTCAAGCTTCCTTCTGTAACACTCCTTACCAGCTGTGGTCTTTTCCCTCAGTTCTATCTGCACCTTCTTCATCTCCTCCTTGTCTCCACTCCTGAAGGCTGCCTTCTTCCTGTTCAGTGATGCCTTGGTGCCCTTAGTCACCCAGGGTTTATTGTTGGGGAAACAGTGCACAGTATTGTACTGTATATAATCTGTGTATGTATATAATCTGTTATGCAGTCTGTGAGTCCATCTATGTCCTCCCCATGCGCATTACAGAGAACATCCCAGTCCTCTGCTTCCTGTGACCACCTCCGTACAAATCTGGTGCAGGTTTATAGAGGGGACTAGGGTAGACCAGGTTGTGATCTGATCTGCCCAGGGGAGAGAGAGCTGTGGAGCTGTATGCTTCCTTAACATTAGCATACAGCAAGTCCAGTGTTTTATTTTCCCTAGTTTTGCAGTCCACAAACTGTTTAAAAGTGGGCAGGGTTGTTGGTTAATATCAACCGATATCAATATGAACGCACTTGGGTGCAGTGTCTGTAGTCTTGCGGTCACAGAGTTGATGACGTCAGCAGCCGGCGCCGCATTAGCCACGGGAGGAATCTAAAGAACAATAATAATGGCCTTGGAAAACTCTCTGGGCAGGTAATATGGATGGAGACTTATTGCTAGCGGTTTGATGTCCGGGCTGCACACACGTTCTTTCACTCTAATGTTTCCAGGTTTGCACCATCTGTTGTTCACGTAAAAATAGCAACAACCCCCCTCCTTTCTTCTTGGCACCTTCGCTGCAACTCCTGTCCGCCTGCACCAGCTGAAAGCCAGCTAAGCTCACAATAGTGTCCGGTACGTTGTCATGCAGCCATGTCTCCCTGAAGCACATAACAGAGCCCTCATGACGAAACACACTCTAGCTCTTTGTAGGTGATGTGATCTTGTTCACCAGATATCATAACTTGCCCATAATGATAGACGGAAGATACGGTCGGTATCTCTTCTCCTCCCAGATCTGCAGCCCCAGTATTTCCTCCTCAGCTCCCTGGGGATTTCAGGTCTCCCGCCAGCCACGCTACACAGTCGGAGGTTCATCAGCCGATCTCTAGCGTAAATAATGGAGCCTTGGGTGGCGTCCTCCATGATCAGGCATGATAAAAGTACTCCAGTAGTGAGTAAAGATAATGTGCGAAGCCACATTGTTTTACTGTACAAATAACTTAGCGTACAACAAGAAATCTAGAAAGAAGTCAATAAAAATAGAAAAAAAGTTAAAAATACACAAGATGATGAAGAGTAACTCCAAACAAACTATGGGAAGTGTAGGTCCTACAGTTGGCTATTAATGGCTTATAATTATCAAATTATTCAAATAAATAAAAATATTAATCTGAATTAATAATAACGGGGCACCACCCTGAGATCAGGGACCAATAAATGGACAGTGGATTAAGTCTAATAATATACTGAAATAAAATGCGACTATGATTAATAATTATTTGATCATTACAATCAAAGTTACCATTAATAGTTAGCATAAATTGAAGGGTTTGGAGTTCTTTATGCAACAGAGTCTGGCTTCAACACAATATTCAATCAAAAACCACAAACAGTTACAATATAAGAATGTTTATTAAATTCAAGTTGGCAAATTACATGAAGTAAATATTCCCTAAATACAATAAGCAATGCACAACCTGTGTGTGTGTGTGTGTGTGTGTGTGTGTGTGTGTGTGTGTGTGTGTGTGTGTGTGTGTGTGTGTGTGTGTGTGTGTGTGTGTGTGTGTGTGTGTGTGTGTGTGTGTGTGTGTGTGTGTGTGCGTGCGTGCGTGTGTGTGTGTGTGTGAGAGAGAAAGAAAAATAAAAGTAAATGGCTGCTCTGATGAGGCAGTGCGTTTTGGGAGAATATTATATGTTCGATATTATATATTATATATAATATCTTTATTCAAGTGTACAGTTTCATTGAACATTGACAAGCATGAACATTTTCTTTTTTTACCCCCCACCCAACCACCCACCTTTCCCTCTTGAACATGTCTGCTCAGTGTGCGTGGAACATAAGTGCTCAGATAGAGAAAAAGTAAAACATATACTATGTGTACAGACATACATATACATAACTAATGAAATTATATATAGGAACTTAACACTTACACATACAACAAAAAATAAAAACACAAATTAAATTAAAACATACAATGCAAAATAACTCAAAAGCATCACAAGGAATTGTGGTAAGCAATACAAATGATGTAGCAAGGGACTTTTGCATACATAAATAATGTCCAAGTGGTAATATCCATAGGTTACAATAGAATCATAGGTAGGTTAATCTTAACCTTAAATGGATAAATTGCTTGGTTATAGGACTCAGTCTGTAGGAAGTGTTGTCAGGTTTTCAAAATATGCAATGAACGGCTGTCAGTACAAATTAAATATTTTTGTTGAACCTCTAAGGGTGAACTTAATCTTTTCCAATTTTGGAAAGTGCATAAGGTCTGTAAGCCACATGCCTATCGATGGGGGAGTGGGAGATTTCCATCCAAAGAAGATTCTATGCCTTGCTAGCAGTGTAGTAAATGCTACTACAGTAGAATTGTTGGTGGTAAGGAGCCTGATATTTTGTGGCACTCCAAAGATGGCTAACTGGGGTGAAGGTTCAAGATGGACTGAAAAAAACTTCTCATAAAATTTTGAAGACAGTAGTCCAAAAGACAATTGAGGGCATGACCAGAACATATGAGTATGATTGGCTGGGGACAGAGCACATCGGTCACATCTGTCCTCCACATTAGAATATATTGCTGCAAGTTTGGATTTACAGCAGTGAAGCCTATGAAAATAACGAAAGAGATTATTCCGGGGCAAGTTATATTTAGTGCAGATAATTTCGAAACTACTAAAAATGTTGTTTTGAAAGAGTTCTGAAAATTTGGTAAGGCCTTTGTCTTTCCAGAGTAAGAAGGCTGAATAAGGATAAGGAGCAAGATTTTGTTTCCAACAGGCACCAGTCCATCAAAGGGGAGTGAAGCCAGTAAGTTATCTTTTGGACATTGGATGCCCAATAGTAGGCCAGTAGCCAGGCAACCATTATCACTGCCTCTCTGTACTATGTGACTTTTATTCTGGGCTGTTTGCCTTGCCAGATAAATGTAGAGATTGTTTGATTGAGGGATTTAAAAAATGATTTGGGCAGAAATAATGGGATGCACTGGAATAGGTAAGAGAATTTAGGGAGTACCGTCATCTTTACAGATTGTATCCTGCCTACTAGGGACAGGGGCACACTGTTCCATCTTTGGAGGTCTGAATTCACTTGATCAAGTAGGGGGGTAAAGTTGGCAGAGAAGAGAGAGGAGAATGAGTTAGTGATCTGTGCACCAAGATAAAGCCTGAAGCTGAGATATGAAATGGTAGTTCCCCCTGCGTGGTTTGCTTAGCACTGTTGTTGATGGGATAAAATTTACTTGTTCTATAGTTTAGTTTATACCCAGAAAAACTGCCAAAGCCCTGGAGGATGGAGAGTATATGGGAGACAGCAGAGACAGGATCAGATAGGTATAATAACAAATCATATGCGTATAAAGAGCCTGTACTCTGTGCCTCCACACAACACTCCCCGGAAGAACTGCGAGGTCCTGAGAGAGATTGAGAGCAGTTCAATTGCTATTGCAAATAGAAGGGGAGACAGGGGGCACCCCTGTCTTGTTCCTCGCACCAAAGGGAAATAGGTGGATCTAAAGTTGTTGGTGCAAATACTTGCTTTGGGAGAGGTGTATAGCAATTGAATCCAAGATATAAATGTATTGCCAAAACCAAATGTATTGAGTACTGCGAATAGGTATCCCCATTCCACTCTATCAAAAGCCTTTTCAGCATCAAGAGCAATAGCTGCCTCTGGAGAGTTCAAGGATAATGGAGAGTAGTATTTTATTTAAGAGTTTCCTAACATTCGAGAAGGAGTGGTGCTTCTGAATAAAACCGGTTTGTTCCTCTGAAATAATATAAGGGAAGAATTTTTCTAGTCTGGTGGAAAGGGTCTTTGCTAATATCTTACTATCTTACATTTAAAAGGGAAATAGGTCTATAGGAACCGCAGTCAGTTGGGTCTTTGTCTTTCCTAAGAATAAGGGAGATAGTAGCTTGTGTCAGAGTGGGGGGAAGGGAGCCGTTTGCTAAAGATTCACTAAACATGTCAAGTAGAAGAGGGGCAAGCTTAGTGTTAAAGGTCTTGTAAAATTATGCTATCCATCAGGGCCAGGGGTTTTGTTAATTTGCATGAGTTTAATTGATTCAATAAGTTCCTCTATCTCAAGAGGTTTGTCTATATTCTTTGTATCAACCCAAGAGATGTCGAGGTTTGATAGAAAGGTTACCATATTGGACGTGTCAGTTGGAGATTCAGACTTATAGAGGGAGGAATAGAAAGTGACAAACGCTTCGTTAACACTAGAAGGAGTAGACTGCAGGATACCTGAGCTGTCTTTAATTTGTGGAATAAGCCGAGCAGCTGCTTGTCTTAGCTGATGCGCTAAGAGACGGCTAGATTTGTCGCCATATTCATAGTATAAGCCCTTTGATCTAAGTAGCAATTATTCAGCTGTGGATGTAGTTAGCAAGTTGGCTTGCGATTGAAGATTAAACCTTTTTTACATAGTTCTGGATCAGGCTTAGAAGCAAGGTCTCAATCTATGTCAGAAATAGCCTTTCATATGTTATCAAATTGGAGTTGTTGGACGAAATAGAGTATGAAATAATTTGGCCTCTAAAAAAGGCTTTCAACGTTTCCCATAGAAGAGAAGCAGAGGTCCCTTCTTTTTTATTTGAACCGACAAAAGAATCAATTGAGTCTGCAATGTGTTGAACTTCTTGTCTGACAGAAGTAGGGAGTTGAATCTCCAAAGAGGCCGCTCTTTATGACAGATAGAAACATCCATGTCAAGAAGCACCGCTGCATGGTCTGAGATGACTATAGCTGTGTAGTCACATGACTCAACAGCTGGTAAGAAGTGTTGGTCAATGAAGAAATTGTCTACGCGGGAGAAAGTGTTATGAACATTTGAAAAAAAGGTCTGGGGATTTCTCTCTCTCCAAGGGTCAACACAGCCATTAGCCTGCATAAATACACTGAAAGCCTTAGACATTGAAGATTGTTGTTGAGTCCTCGGGCTTGACCTGTCTGACAAAGGGTTCATCACATAGTTCAGGTCGCCTCCTAGACAGTGAGTGTGCAAATGTGGAATGGATGATAGCAGGTTGTTGGTAAAGCTTGCATCATCCCAGTTGGGAGCATATACATTTAATAAAAGTACTGGTGTTTGGCAAAGGGTACCCGTCACAACAACATACCTATAATCTGACACTATGAAATTAAGTCTTTTAATAATTAAAATAGCGTTTTAGATGTAGAAAAACCTTAGATCTTTTAATTGGGCTGTTCAAGCCTTTCAAATTCCATGCCAGGAACTGGACATCAGAGTATCTAACCTTATTGCCAAAATTGGTCATACCGTTAATACAGGAGTAATTAACGCAAGCATTACAGTGATTATGATACCCTTGCAAGGTCTATTTGCATTGAGCTTTGAAAAATGAATTATTCCTCCAGTGACAGAGCAGATGACAAGAGAAGACACATACAGTAAGATAGATACAAAAGGAAAAACCCAATTAACAAAAACAGACAAAATGTAAAACCCCTGGTCTAAGTGACATTTTTTGGACAGCCCCTCCCCAATCCCGATGTCTTCCTCCCCAATCGAAAAAGACAGCGGGAAAAAACATTCACTGATAAACCTCTGGTGCATCCACACCGTCATTAACCTACATTGGAACAGTAAACTAATCTGAACACTGAGACTGTGGGCCCCTAATCTATTAAGTGTAAAGGAAAAAAATAAAATAAAATGCAATACACATTTTAATATAATTTCATATAATAAAAACAACAAAACATTGGCCTACTCCAGAAATGACCAATGATCGATGGGTTAACAGAGAAGGCTATACTAAATAGAAGGAAACATAACAATGGGCTATTCCAGAAATAACCAATGATTGGGGGTTTAACAGAGAAGGCTATATTCAATTCAATTACATTTTATTTGTATAGCCCTTAATCACAATACAGTCTCAAAGGGCTTTACAGGGTTATGGCACCCCCTAGCCCTAGCCCTCCTAAGGGCAAGAAACGACTCCCTTAATTAACAAGGAAGACATTTCGAGAAGGAACTCAGAGTGGGATGCTGGGAGGCTCCATGGATGGTTCGGAGAGCAATGGATGTAAAAAAGGGGGTAAAAAAGCATAACAATTATAAGCGACAAAGTACAAATGGTAAATGGAATAGTAATATTGTGATGGGGTGCTGGCTGGAGAGCAAGCTGGTAGCCGTCAGGTGGGGTGGCCAGGTATCCAGTCATGATCACAGCGGCACCCTAGAAACAGAGACAACATGATGGTTAGATGGAGCATAGTGAACAGGGAACATACAAGTAACCTCTACCCTAATACCCATTGGCAGCCAGGGTAAGCTAGTGCTGACAGTGTTGTTTTAGCTATAATTGAAGCTGAGGGGCACTCCTAGTGGCCAAAAGAAAGGGTAAATAGGTGGGTTTTAAGTCTAGCCTTAAATATGGCAGCAGAGTCTGCCTCCCTGATTACAGGTAGCAGACATTTCCACAGATAGGGCGCTCGATAAGAGAATGCCCTGTTTCCTGCAGATTTTGTATTCACTTTTGGAATTGATAGAAGGCCAGCCCCTGAAGACCGGAGTGGCCGAGAAGGACAATAGGGAACAATAAGGTCCTTCAGGTACGATGGTGCGGACCCATGCAGGATCTTGTAGGTAAGAAGTAGCACCTTCAAATCTGATCTGGCATTTATTGGGAGCCAGTGGAGGGAAGTGAGAATAGGAGTAATGTGGTCAAACGTCCTAGTTCTCGTTAGAAGTCTAGCAGCAGCGTTCTGTACAAGCTGGAGGCTTTTTCGTAGTCGAGCTCGGTAAGCCAGAGAACAGTGCAGTACAGTAATCCAGTCTGGATGATATATATATATGGATGAGTGTCTCTGCGTCCGCAGCGGATAACATTGGTCTAATCTATATGTCTAAGATGAAAGAATGCAGTTCTGGTAATACTTTTTACATGCTGATCAAAAGAAAGTGTAGGATCAAACAGAACACCAAGATTCTTGACGCAGGGGCTTTGGGCAATAGTAGATCCCTCGAGGCAGTGTGACATTTTCAAGTTGTTTTCGTTTTTGCTTCGGGCCGATGATAATCATCTCAGTTTTCCCCGTATTTAGCTGCAAGTAGTTTTGGGACTTCCATATTTTAATTGCAGTCAGGCAGGATTCAACCTTTTGGATCTGTTGGATCTGGGGGGAGTCTTTTGATCCAATAGGAATGTTGATTTGGGTGTCATCAGCATAGCAGTGAAAGCTAATACCATAGCTGCGAATAATATCGCAGAGGGGGAGCATATAGATTGCAAAGATCTGTGGACCAAGGACCGACCCTTGGGGAACACCAAAGCTTAGGTTGCAATGCTTCGATTTTGAATCTTCACAGACAACAAATTGTGTTCTATCTGAGAGGTAGGATCTAAATCAGTGAAGAGCAGTGCCTTAATGCCGACATAATGTTCAAGACGATCAAGGAGGATGCTATGGTCGATTGTGTCAAAAGCGGTGCTGAGGTAAAGCAACACCAGCAGGAAGCTTGCATTGCTGTCCATGCTATGGATTACCACTCTGGTCACAGCGGTTTCAGTGGAGTATAGGGTCCTGAAACTAGATTGAAATGGTTCAAATAAGTTGTTTGCTGTCAGGTGATTGATGATTTAGCTAGCTACAATTATTTCCAGTACTTAAGAAAGGAAAGGAAGGTTAGAGATGGGCCGATAACTGCTAAGAGCTTCAGGGTCTAGGCCAGGCTTCTTGAGTAGAGGATCCAGCACATTTAAAGCTAGAGGGAACTGTTCCAGTCGACAGCAACAGGTTCATAATGTTGAGCATAGCCGTTCCAACTGTTGGGAAACGTTTTTTAAGAACCTTGGTAGGGATGGGTTCCAGCATACACGTAGTATTTTTAGATGCCCGAATTAGCTTATCAAGCTATCAAGCAACGAAATTGTGCTAAACTGCTTCAGGGAGGTAGCTTCAGGGAGGATACGTGGCGCCGCACCTTACGAATGTTCAGGATGAGTGCTAAGAGACGCATCAATGTCTTTTCTAATTGATTCGATCTTGTGATCGAAGAATTCCAGGAAGTTGCTCGCTGAGACAATGTCACAATGTCAAAGAGGAACTTCAGGTTGTTCTTGTTTAGGTTGTTGACACTGAAGAAGTAGCCATTTCTGGAGTTAGTTAATGCAGTTTTGTAGCTAAGCAGGCCGTCGTGCCATGCGAGATAGAAAACTTAAAGTTTAGTCGAGCGGCATTTGCGTTCAAGTTTTCTGCATTCTCGTTTGAGGGTGCATGTGTCTTCGTTGAACCATGGTGCTGGTCTTTTTGCTTTCCACTCTTTAACTACAAGAGGGGCGGCAGAGTTGATGGCTGCAGATAAAGCAGTGTTAAACACATCAGTAAGACTATCCACCAAACCGCTGAAGTCAGCAAGAGGAGCATCTGTCATGTCATGGCTGTGGTGGTATCAGGGGTGATACGACGGCAGCTATAGGTAGCCTGGTGGTCGTCCCTCAGGCAAGATAGCGCCACCTGGAAAGTGAGCAGGTATAAGGAGAGACACAGGAATTTATAATTTCAACTCCCTGGGTCTGGACAAGGTCCAATGTGTTTGCACCGGTTTGGGTAGGCAGCTGAACATGCTGTTTGAATCAAAATGTGTCTATAATGGACAGAAAAGAGAGTCACATGGGTTATTCACATGGATGTTAAAATCCCCCATAAGCAGAACATTGTCAGAGTAAGTTGCAAGATCAGCCGCAAACTCAGAGAACTCATCCACAAAGTTTGAATAAGGGCCCGGTGGGTGGTAGACAACAGCCAAGAAAAAGGAATCTGCAATGCCATGGTCTCTCTGCTTAATGCAAACTGAGGAGCTGAAAGCAAGCACCTCAAAAGATGAAAACATGTAACTGCTCTTTGGTCTTAGGACCAGCTTCGAGCTAAAGATTTGCGCCACTCCACCACCTTTCCTAGATTCACGTGATAGTTGTGAGTTCACATAGTTTGGTTGAGTAGCTTCATTTAGGGGCAGATTAACTTTAGGTTTTAACCAGGTCTCACACAGGCCCAGGAAATCTATCCTATGCTCAGCAATTAGATCCTGGACCAAGAGTGCTTTAGTTGAAAGCGATCTGATATTCATAAATCCTATTTTGATTTTGACCTCCTCTGGTTTATTGTTAAAATCAGAGGGAGTTTGGTTACTGCTCAGCTCTGAGGAGGAGGAAATTGGGGAGATAACAATGACATTCTCATTGAGTGGCGGTCACCTTTGACTGCAGGCTTTATTGGCAGTAGGTAAACTATAAATCTCCAGTTGACAGTCACTGCTGTAGCCTGAGCTAGGAAGCGCCTCAGTGTCTGCATTACAAGCTACATCACCCAGGCTAACTAGCTCAGTTAACCCAACTAGTGTTCTAGACTCTGCAACACTGGCTATTGTGTTGCTGGCTCACTAATCACCTGCATCCCAGCGTGCTGTAGATGAATGTGTCACGCTTGACTAAGGCAACTATCTATGTTTGCCGACATAATATGAGTGTCACGATGTGAGCAGGAGGACCCAAACGCAAGACTCAGGACTTGGGGTTTTGCAGTGCGGAGTGGTATTTATTTACCGTGAGACAGGTGAGATGAGGGACATACAGGCACGCAGGCAGGTGAGGAACAGACAGGCAGGTAAGCATCCATACGGGTAGGATCCACAACAGGACTTGTAACACCGAGTAGCGACATGCAACAAGTAATTTGTAACAAGGTTTGTAACAACAACAAGACAATGGTCCGACACCCGTGGGTGGAAAGCCGGGGCTTTTATGCAGTGACTAATTGTTAATTCATGGCAGCCGTGAGTGCCGCGCAGGTGCCGCTAATTATGCAGGGGCGGCACCGGAGCCCGGAGCAACGCCCCCCAACCACAGGAGCCCAGAGACACGGTCGCGACCGTGACAGTACCCCCCCCCCACAACGGGAGCCTCCAGGCGACCCACGATCACCGGGCTGGCACCATCAGGTGGACGACCTGGAGGCAAGGGAGAGGCCGAGCAGGGACCCTTCGGTGGACGACCTGGAGACTGGGCGGGAGACACTGGTGCCGTCGGAGCGGGGGCTGGGCCTGGGGATGGCTGCGACATTGCAGCAGGGACCGGCAGGAGCTGCGGCGGTGCAGCCGGGACCGGGACCAGAGATGGCTGGCACCTGGCAGCAGGAACCGGCAGGGACTGCGGCGGTGCAGCCGGGACCGGGACCAGGGATGGCTGGCAACTGGCAGCAGGAAACGGCAGGGACTGCGGCGGTGTAGCCGGGACCGGGACCAGGGATGGCTGGCACCTGGCAGCAGGAACCGGCAAGGACTGCGGTGGTGCACCCAGGACCGGGACCCGGGATGGCTGGCACCTGGCAGAAGGGACCGGCAGGAGCTGCTGTGGTCCAGCCGGGACCGGGACTCGGGGTGGCAGAGACCTGGCAGTAGGGACTGGCGGGAGCTGCTGTGGTCCAGCCGGGACCGGGACTCGGGGTGGCAGAGACCTTGCAGCAGGGACTGGCGGGAGCTGCTGTGGTCCAGCCGGGACCGGGACTCGGGGTGGCAGAGACCTGGCAGCAGGGACTGGCGGGAGCTGCTGTGGTCCAGCCGGGATCGGGACTCGGGGTGGCAGAGACCTTGCAGCAGGGACTGGCGGGAGCTGCTGTGGTCCAGCCGGGACCGGGACTTGGGATGGCTGAGACCTTGCACCAGGGACTGGCAGGAGCTGCTGTGGTCCAGCCGGGACCGGGAGCCAGGTTGGCGGGGTTGCCTGCCCCGACGCCGGTGAGCCTGCTGGACGCTACGAGGCCCCCCCAGGGCCAGGCGGGTTCCCCGGTAGCACTCCTGCGGTCCAACCGGGACCGGGAGCCGGGATGGCTGGCACCTGGCAGCAGGGACTGGTAGGAGCTGCGGCGGTCCAGCCGGGACCGGGACTCGGGATGGCTGGCACCTGGCAGCGGGGACTGGCAGGAGCTGCGGCGGTGCAGCCGGGACCGGGACCCGGGATGGCTGTGACCCAGCAGCGGGATAACGGAACTGCTGCGGTCCAGCCAGGACCGAGACCCGGGGTAGCGGGGGTTGTCTGCCCCTCAGCCGGTGAGCCCGCTGGACTCTACGAGGCCCCCCCAGGGCCAGGCGGGTCCCCAGGTAGCTCGGCACCGGCTGGGTCTCGAAAGTAGGCAGCGGCTGGATCCGGTCGACAATGTACTGCCACAGGCTGACTAACCCCGAGCCTGAGTCTGCTGGGTCCATTTGTGGTCGGACCATTCTGTCACAATGTGAGCAGGAGAACCCAAACGCAAGACTCAGGACTCGGGGTTTTGCAGTGTGGAGTGGTATTTATTTACCGTGAGACAGGTAGGCAGATGAGGGACATACAGGCACGCAGGCAGGTGAGGGACAGACAGGCAGGTAGGCAGGTGAGGAACAGACAGGCAGGTAAGCATCCATATGGGTAGGATCCACAACAGGACTTCTAACACCGAGTAGCGACATGCAACAAGTAATTTGTAACAAGGTTTGTCACAACAACAAGACAATGGTCCGACACCCGTGGGTGGAAAGCCGGGGCTTTTATGCAGTGACTAATTGTTCATTCACGGCAGCCGTGAGTGCCGCGCAGGTGTCGCTAATTATGCAGGGGCGGCACCGGAGCCCGGAGCCACGCCCACCAACCCCAGGAGCCCGGAGACACAGTCGCGACCGTGACAATGAGGCGCTTTACCCAGTGTCGGTAACCTAGTTTCTGTAATGGGTGCATCTAATCTAACTCTGTATGTGTCCTTACCGCATGCCAGCAACCTAAGATTAGCTTCTATGTTGGGAGCCCTGGCCCCTGGTAAGCAAATCACGTTAGCTGGAGTGTTTAATCTAAATTTACTTGTAACAGAGTCACCTATGAATAGTGACTTCCCCCCCGAAAAAGACTTGTGGGGAGGGCTGCCTGCCTTCGCAAGTGGGGCTGCCGACAGGGAACCCTGAACTGAGTTAACACTAACGCTAGCACTATGAGGCCGCCTGACAGGCCCCCTCTCTACTTTCTCAGGTGTATCCCTGAAATCCTATGTCTTTTCTATGGATGCTGACTTTTCCTCCTCTAGCTGACAGATAAGATCTCTCTCGGAGAGCTATCTTTTCTACGAGGGAAGCACAGGAGCAAGATCAACAGGAGTCCATGCTTACCGTGTTTGTTGAGAAGGCAGCTCCAACGTGATGATACAGTTACTATACAAGTCGCAATATAAACACAGCAACGATCGGGTTTACAATACAGAACGCTTAAGCAGCAATCGGATTATATACGTAAACAGTACAAGTACTAGGATAAAGATAATATTTCTGCCGATGCGACCGCGTAACCTAACCAAACAAACCAATCCAATGATCCGGATGCAGCGTCACCAGCGGAAGCAACGTCACCGGCGTCACAGCAGCAGTGTCTGAAACAGAGACTAAGAGAAAGTGTTAGCGTCACACACCAAATACCAAATAAAAGGAAATCAGACAGCCGAATAGATGTCAATCGTCAAACAGACCATGCAGTGCAGGTCTGCTGTTGGCCCGCCTATGTTAAAAGTGGCATGTCCCTTTCCTATAAATCAAACCCCTCGGCATTCGTGCATAATAGCCTAAGTGTTGCAGTCTATGTTATAACGTTACCTCAGTCGTGCCAGTGAGAGTCGTAGAATATCCGGGCGGTGGAAGGAGATATGTCATAATCCACACGGAGGTGGGCAGGATAAAGAAGCCCAAAACTAATGCCCTTCCTGTAGAGCTTGGCTTTCACCGTTGAAGGCTACACACTTACGGGACAGTTCAACACTGAAGTCAGGGTAGAGTGAAATCTTTTGTCCACAAAAACGCAAGTCTTCCCTTCTCTTCCCATAGACACGTTCCTTGTTCTGATAGTTATGGAAAAGCACGATGAAAGCCCTGGGCCTAGCATTGTTTCCTCTCGCTGCGGTCTCTCTCCCCAGCCTGTGAGCTTAAGTCAGTATGAGCGGGGTGGGAAAGAAGTCGGCACCGAAAAGATTAATTTGACTGGGTCGGAGCCTTCCATATTCTCTGGGATGCCGATCACTCTCAAGTTGGCGCTGCATGGGTTCTCCAAATCATCCACTTTGTCAGCCAGCAGAACGTTCTCCATTTTAAGTTTAGTTCAAGCGCCTTCCAATAGATGTGTTTCGACAGAAGTGATCCGCTTACCATGCCCATCCAAGGTGGATTGTATTGCACCCAGGGATTCCTGCACCAGTGTGGGGGTCGAGTCCAGCAGTGAGGTGACCACTGCCTTCATATCGGTGAGTAGGACAGAGCGGAGATTTTCCAAATCCATTGGCAGTGTAACGTTATTGTTGCCGCTAACGTTAGCAGTAACGTTCGCTGGGAAGCTAGCTGGGGTTGCAGTCGACGTCTTCCCGCTTTTCTTGGACCTTGCTGCCATAGTGTAAGGCGCTGTGCAGGATTTGTCACTTAATCTTAAAATTTTAATGAAAAAAGTTGCCGGTCATTCGTCAAATAAATGAAATAATCATCAGTTGTGCAGGAGCCACTTTTCTCTCGACTACTCTTCATGCTTAACTGATGCAATTATTTATTGATAGGATGTCTGAAAGGGGGTTCCCTCACACAGTTGATCCATGTCGCATTAAAGTCAAGAACCTCCGTCAATATTGTATATGTATTTTGTCTGAAAACCATGAAGCCAGTAGACAAGTAACCCACTCGATCGCAAGCCTTTAGTTTACAATGTTTGGTTCACCGAACAAAGACCAGTGTGCAGCTCACTGAACCAAATCAACTACAGCCCTGAATGGGGCTGAATCTACTGAACTATAGGTGTGAAAGCACCTCAAAGAACGTGTGAAGTGGGCCATGCCTGCTTTAGAAATGTGCCATTCCTGCTCTAGATCCTCCCTCTACCACAGCATCTAGAGCAGGCATGGTCAACTAGTCCATCACTTAGTTATTGCAGGTCGATCATGACGTATTGTTGAATGAATAATAGGTCCATTATCACTTACAAACCCTCTCTCTCACCTTAGTAGTCGGTCTCTGCACAATTACTTTGTCATGTCAAACACAATGCGCATTTGCCTTGTAATCCAGTGTTGCACTAGCAAAGAAGGTTTTAATTTTTTTTACTTTTTTACGACAATTTCCTACCAATCGGTTATTGAATTTGCCATTTACCAATGAGCTTCAGTGCATCAGCTTTTGCCATCATCTGATTCTCTGATCAGTTGACTGGTTGACAACCCTGCTACTCACCTTTTTGTCCATAACATATGACCTTATACCTGACAAAGTCGATTAATCAACCTTTGGCCCATGAGAGTCGTGGTTTGTCCCACACAGTGATGTGCTGGGCAGTTATTTAAGATTGTCCATTTCTATAGATGAATGCACACAATTGATATATGTATGTAGACTTGTGTCCATATAAAGGAATAGTTATAGTAAGTGGATGCACAGTCCCTTTTGTGGAATCCCTTTTGACAGGTTACTGAAACTCTATTTTTACCCCCAACACCCTCCCTTCCCAACTGTCTGTCCATGTCCACTCTATCCACACCTGTTTTATAATTTATTTGGAGCACTTCGTAATGCATGCAGTGTCTCAGAGAGATGGGTCGACAACTCTATAATATTCTGCAATGTGGGAGAATATGAATATTCACTGCTGGAGGGGTTTTTCATGTATCCAGAAGTATTGAACATTTATTCAGAAGTGAGGGCAGCAGTAGCAGAAATATGGCATGTGGCATGTAATAAAAGTATCCAGAAGTAGCATCTAAATATTGTTAATGTTATAAAAGGTGCCACTATAGATGCCGATGGAGGTTCCGGGGAAGGGGTGTGTCATGCCCCCCCCCATGAAGGAACCTAAACTGTAAACAGCAGAGCGTAATTTTGTCCAAATGACAAAGAATCAGTGGTGGCTGGTGCTAAAACTAAATTGGGGGGGTGCAAAAAAACAAACAAAAAAACCCACTGTAATGTTGCCTAAACCCTCACAGTAATTTTTTTTAATACCCCAGATTTACAAAAAATAACTGCTGAAGTCTGAGTAGATAACATTATTGATGTGAGATACTGTGAGATCAAAGCACTTTGCACTTTTTTAAATATACATGGATTACAATTACTTTCTCCACAATAATATTTAACACTTAGTCACTTTACTTCTCACTTCATGTGGCCAAAGATATGAGAACCAGTCACAAGCTTGTTGCACAAGCTGCCATTTGTCCAGCTCTAATCCTTTTGGCCAAATAGACCATAGCAACAGCATGAACAACATAAGGGAAGTTATTATTTCCTTATTTTTGGAAATGATGTGTTGGCAAATTACAAACATCTGTAAATGACATGGATAAGATCTTCTCTGAAACAATTATAAGGTATATATTTATATTATTATTTATATATTTATATATTTTATATTTATGTGTCTGGAGGGGAATTTATGATTTGCATGAAAAGCAAAAACACCAACGACTTTCAGTTTATATGCTTTGTCGCCTTTTTATTGCTCAGTTGATTATGACGCACCCAAGCACATTTCTCACATCTATGCAAAGTGTGCTATTGATATTGATATTGAAAACACATTCAAACCTTATTGATTATAAGAAGCATATTAATATGAGCTACAAAGGTTTCTGATGATGAAGAAAATGTATTTGATTCATGGACACTAGAACTAGTACACTTGTCCTCGAACACTTTCCTGCTGCAGCATTTTTAAATCGGGTCGATCTGGTCCAAGGTCCTTTATCCTCTTCTTTTCTTCCAATGAGAATTGTCCAATCACATCAGAACACCAGCATGAAAGCAATACTGATTTGATGCCAATAAAAGTGGCCGTGTTTAGGACAAGATTCAAAGCGCCCCCATGTGCTTCCTTGTTTTGCTACTTTTTCAGGTAATTTTAATTAAATAAACTATAGTAAGTGACTTCAACCAAAATCACTGATGACATCCCTGTGCCTCTAGGGTTTGGTTACTCTTAAGGTGTTTACTGAATGTGCATATATCTTAGGATACTTTTTTTCCCCCCAAAGGATCACAACTACAGCAGCCTGCATGATGGACCTGCGCAGATACCCGTTGGACGAGCAGAACTGCACGTTGGAGATAGAGAGCTGTAAGTGTGTGAGTGTGTGTGCTTATATAGGACTGTGCTTATATAGGACTTGGCTATGGAAGCCATGCAGCACTTTACACCAACTAATGCAAACTGCCATTGTTCAATTACATGTGTCCGGATTGCTGCATCTAAATAATAGATGGTACCTGCCTGCAAAGTCGAGGCCGTTCTTCCAGGTCTCTGTGCTCAGTGGGAGCTTAACAAGAAGGCATTGATGTTCCCCCTAGAATATCATTGTGTTAAAAGTCTATATGAAGATTGACTGATAATCACAATTTTACTCACACTTTATTTGCCTTAAATGGCAACACAACTGAGAGATTCATATTGTGCTGCTGAGATTAAAGACTTTAAAGTTGTAAAGTTAACTAGTACTGGCAGATTGGAACACAAAAGCACAATAGGGAGGCAGGTGCAACAACCATGTGAAGGAAATGAGGTGGGTGGGGCAGGGGCCGGATCTGAAACGACAGGAGAGTTAGCGACATAGCACGAGGAACAAAAGAAAACACATGAAAATAGTTAAGGAGGAGGGAATTCATGACAGGAAGTCACAATGTTGTCTGCAGTGTCTGTGGGAATGCAGACACTAGTTTTACAATGTGGAATTTGCTACAAAGGGAAAATTGTTGAAAAATGCTATTCAGCATATTCAGCTATTCAAGCTTTTCTTTAGCTTCCAATAATTGTCATGTATTATATGCATGATGTACAACAGATATGTTGTACTATACTTGTTATACTGGTTAGTAACTGAGACACAGACAGCAGATACAATTCCACATTAGTCTCACAATACAATCTTTTCAATAAATCAAAAGTCTGAGGGTGAGAAGGGTGCTGAAATGGGTGTTAACCCTTGCTTTCAATTAACTCAATCTTTTTTACCAATCCCGGGATCGAATATTAAACATAATATCTGTATACCGTACAGCCATATAATGTATACTTTTTCAAATATTGGTCTGTAAGATTTATGTTGTTAGGAAATAGCATGGATATATCGGGGGAATATTCATGCAGCCTTGGAGTAATTTTGTTGTCTTGCCAGCTCACATTCAAAAATCGGGGCCTTTAAATTGCATAAGAACAACATGTATGTTTTTTTACTCTGTATATTTTCTATATTAGCGCTGAAGACCATATAGGCTGAACTATTGATAACCTAATGGAATCTCACTCTTACAGATGGATACACCACTGATGACATTGAGTTTTACTGGCAAGGAGGGAGTTCGGGGTCTGTCACCGGGGTGGAGAACATCGAACTTCCCCAATTTTCCATCATGGACTATCAAACACTCTCCAAGAAAGCAGTCTTTGCTACAGGTAAACATTGATTTAGTATAACTTGATTTAAAAAATGTTAATCCTATGAGAAACACTTTTGTTAATGCTCCTTTGAAAGACATCAACTGTTGTGGTTGAGCGGCGAAGAAAAGTGTTTTTACTGTTCTGTAAAAATCATGAGCCTACTAACCCCTACTTGCTTGGTCCGAGGCACACCTGCTGTTTCAAGCTCTCTCTGTGTTGAGCCATACCAATGTTTGCTATGCAAACAAAGGACCAAATATTTTCGTAGGAAAACAGGGTTGAGAGGAATCATTTGAAACTAAAAAAGATATGATATGATTCAGCTCACAGACTGGAAAATATTAAATAACGACTGTGGCCCACTGTGTCACATAGAGTCAACAAGGGCCCGAAGCTTAGTCTGACCCAGAAAATGCATTCCTCCAAGGTGACAGATAGACACATGGGTCTGTGGACTAGAGGAGTTGAAGGCAGCATGAACTTCTGCCAATGAAAGGACTGAACACACCATGATGGACAGAGCCCAGTAAAAAGAGTAGCTGAATGTGTTTTATAGCCGCTGACTCACCCACACGCCATTATCCACCAATCACAAGAGGAGGTGATGTCCATAACTACTTCCTTTTAAATGTATTAATTAATTTGATTTGAAAATGTGACCTGTGTTAAAATGTTATAGTTTTTTTGTTTGTTCGTTTTTAACTGATCCTCCTATGTACAGCGCTTTGGGTTCTAGAAATGCGCTCAATAAATTTGAATTATTATTATTAAAATGCTTGAATAATGATTTTGAATAATGCTTTATGTATATAATACTACTATAATACTACTACTACTGCTACTGATGCTACTACTACTACTAATAATAATAATAATAATAATAATAATAATAATAATAGTAATAGTAATAGTAATAACAATAATAATAATAATAATAATAATAATAATAATTCTGTTTCTTGTGAAGGAGTCTTATTATGTTGTTTCAAACCAAATTCAGCTCATTTGCTGGCGGCTTTGGTGTTGACTGGACTGCATGTAACCAAATGCAGGTTCCTACCCGCGGTTGTCTCTGAGCTTCAAGCTGAAGAGGAACATAGGATACTTCATCCTGCAGACCTACATGCCCTCCACCCTGATCACCATCCTGTCATGGGTCTCCTTCTGGATCAACTATGACGCTTCAGCTGCCAGAGTAGCCTTGGGTTCGTAATTCCATTTGAACTTTTTTATTTGCCTTTTGATTGTTCTGTTTACTTAATTTGCCTTTTTTGGAGGAAGTTTGGAGTTTGTTTTGGCACCAAGACAGTGTTACCCGCCGCGGGGGGGTGGGTAGACGCGCAACGGGAGGTAGACGCGCGAGCCGGGCCATCAGTAGATGAGGATCACAGCGTTTAGCACCCCCCCCCCCCCGGGAAAAAATGACTTCGTGTCAGTCGCGCGTCTCCGGGGGGGGAGGGGGGGGGGGGTGCTATACACGCTGTGATCCTCGTCCACTAACGGCCCGGCCCGTCTGACAACTTTGAAAACCAAAAGTGGCCCTTGAGCCAAAACAATTGGGCACCCCTGCTTTAGAACGTGATCAAATTAAGCAATAAGCCACAAGAGGCCGTGGTTTACCGTGACTACATTAAACTACATTACGTTTTCCTAAATTAACGACATAGCAACAAAAAATGCAATAGTTTATTGACAACAAATAACCATTCTTCCACCAAACAATGTAGTTCTACAGCGACATAGCAGAATGGTTGCTGAGCAAGACACAGACGCAGCCACACAAAGAAATGGACTACGTTTATATTCAATATTCAGTTTTTTGCCCTTATTCCGAAAAAGACAATATTCCTACTAAGCTGTTTACATGGCTAGTGAAAATTTATATTCCACTAATATTTCCGTTTACACGCAGCCGTGCAACATAAAACGCCCCCATGATGTAGTCCTTCAGAGAGGATTTTCCTGCAGTCATGTTTCACGTGTGGTGTAATAATAATAACGATAATACTGCTACTATTAATAATAATAACAATAATAACATTTAAAATAACGTTTTCCACCGGTGACAGACTTCGACCTATTTCGATGGACTTCGACTGCAGGAAACTTCGACTTGCAGTGTTTGACCGTGCGGACACAGCCTCCCTCTTTCAGTCATTTAACCACCTTATTGAAAAGGTCGGCATTGCGATATTTGTGCATATCTAAAAACCTGTTGATATCCAAGTTTTATAAAGTTTAAAACTAGGTGTGTTTCTCCTTCAGGCCAGAAATGCAGGCTTTTCTTTTGGGCATGCATCTGTACCCTTGCAAACTGTCGGTTAGTTCAACTGCAGTAAAAACCCTGATTGAGACGCATATTGAATGCGCTGTATACAGTTGGCGATCATATAGTAGAATTGTTTCCATGGTTGCCATCGACTCTTTGAAGCTGTTTGTTTGCGGCAGTAACACTGATGTAATGCGGTCACAGGTGTAGGTTACAGAGTACTTTATCATGGCATTGAACGCATCTCAGGCAATCGTAATCAAGGACCAGAACTATGCGTTTTATAATGATCATGACAGCACACCTAGCCATGCTCAAATAAAAAATGCCTTCATAATATCACTTTATTACTTAGCCATTGATTTACTACTTTTCTACTTTTTGGATTTCTTGTTATTTAATTAGGAAGATAAGTTATTTGTACAGAAGAACAAGATGGCTCAGCGAGTTCTCTCTTTGTTTTTATTCGCTATTTTTGTACTACTTTTATTGATGATGACCCCCGTCATGGCGGGTGCAGACACGCCGCAGGGCTCCATTGTTTACACCAGAGATCAACTGCTGAACCTCCGACTGTGTGGTGGGGCCGGCAGAAGACCCGACATCCCCAGGGAGCTGAGGAGGAGATACCGGACTGCAGGGCCGGGAGGAGAAGACGGCTAAGGAAGAGGAGATACCGACCGTATCTCCCGTCCATCATCATGGGGAATGTACGATTGCTGGTGAACAAGATGGGCACATTAACATCACTCACAAGGAGCGAAAGTGTGTTTCGTGAGGGGTCTGTTATGTGCTTCACAGAGACATGGCTGCATGACAATGTCACTGGAGTGAACTTAGCTGCATGACAATGACACTGGAGTGAACTTAGCCGGCTTTCAGCTGGTGCAGGCGGACAGGAGTTGCAATGAAAGTGGCAAGATGAAAGGAGGGGGAATCGCTGTTTAAGTGAACAGATGGTGCAACCCTGGACACATTATGGTGGAAGAGCGCGTGTGCAGCCCGGACACTGAACTGCTAGCAGTAAGTCTCAGGCCATTGTGTTGGTTGTTTACATTCCTCCCGCGGCTAATGCGTCGCGGGCTGCTGACGTCATCAACTCTGTGACCGCGCGTCTACAGACACTGCACCCAAGCGCGTTTGTTACGAATTCCCCCCAGATGGCACGTCTAGGCGTAGATGGGAGGGGGAATACGTAACATACCGTAAGTGCATGTAATGCTGGGAACCGCTGGTGCTGTGGGGGTAGTGCAACACAAACTACGAGGACAACGTTATATATAGCAACCAACAAGGAGGATTTATTTACAAGTATAATAATACTGATAATAATACCAACAAACAACACGAGGGAACACAACGAGACTAAGGGGAGGACGCCCAACGGCACCAAAGGAATGAACAGAAGCAAAACACACCCCCAGACTATAGTTCTAACCCTACCTGTACTAACTACCAAGTCTGCTATTTATTTAACTAACTAACTGTCTTGCCCGCCTAACCTAAACCCAAAAAAATACAAGAGGTGGCGCCCGCCGGGTGAAGCTAACCTAATGTATATAGACAAAGCCAAACCTGTGTGATGGAGGTGTAAACCCATGGGCTACTTACCTACCTACCTGTAGGGGCTAACTACAGATAAGGCGACGAACACAATGGTAGGTCAAACAAACACTAGGCAAGAACAGCGTAGAACACAAGCCAAACTCTCCAAACACAATCATCAACACCTGCGACTACCCCCGCCCCCTTCCTATCTCTCAGAAGAGGGAGCGGCAGGTTTAAATACAGAGGCACGCCCCTCTAATTGGCCGACGGATGACAGCCTGGGGACGCCATTCGTGGAAGGACAACGTTGATGGACAGGAGGACGAACCAATACCTGGGAGCGAGACAGGAAGTATAGAAACAGAGGGGAGGGGAACAAACAGACAGACAACAACACCACACGCACACATTTTTGGACGTAACAGCGTTCATATCGATATCAGGTGATTTTAACCGTGTCACTCTGACATCAACCCTGCCCACATTTAAACAGTTTGTGGACTGCAAAACCAGAGAAAATAAAACACTGGACCTGCTGTATGCTAATGTCAAGGAGGCATACAGCTCCATAGCTCTCTCTCCTCTGGGCAGATCAGATCACAACCTGGTCGACCTTAGGCCCCTCTATAAACCTGCAGCCCAGCGGCAAACAGTGGTCACCAGAACTGTACAAAGGTGGTCTCAGGATGCAGAGGAGACTCTCCAGGGCTGTTTTGAGATGACAGACTGGGATGTTCTCTATAATGTACATGGGCAGGGCATAGATGGACTCACAGGCTGCATAACGGCACTGCACAGTGTGATCCCAACCGAAACTGTGCACTGGTTCCCCAACAACAAACCCTGGGTGACTAAGGACATCAGGCATCACTGAACAGGAAGAAGGTGGCCTTCAGGAGTGGAGACAAGGAGGAGATGAAGAAGGTGCAGAGAGAACTGAGGGAAAAGATCACAGAGGGGAAGGAGTGCTACAGAAGGAAGCTTGAGAGGAAGCTCCAGCAGAAGAACCTCAGGGAGGTGTGGAGTGGCATGAGGACCATCACTGGCCATGGAACAAAGACCATCCAGGGGGGGGAGGGAAACCTGGATGAGGCCAATGAGTTAAATCTGTTCTTTAACAGGTTTGATGATGTGGCTCCTGTCCACCATCCCCCCAGCTGTGACTCCCACCCTCTCTCCCCCTCCCCTCTCCCCCCTGCCCTCCCTCTCCCTCCCTCTCTCTCCCCCCTCTCCTTCACTCTCTCTCCCCTCTCCTCCCACTTCTCTCTCCAGGGCCAATCACCATCACGGCAGAGGATGTGAGAAGTGAACTCAGCAGACTGCGCCCAGGCAAGGCTGCGGAGAGTGCCCCAGAGTGCTCAAGGTGTGTGCGACTCAACTGTGCAGCATCTTCCAACACATCTTCAACCTGAGCCTGAGCACGACGATCGTCCCTGTCCTGTGGAAAACATCATGCCTGGTTCCCGTCCCCAAGAAAAGACATGCAAGCACCCTCAGTGACCACAGACCAGTGGCTTTGAATCCAGCGACTCCAGTGACTCCAGCAACGTCATGTCATGAAACGCTTTCAACACCATAAAGCCTGCCCTGCTTGGAACTAAGCTACTGGACATGCAGGTGGACACTCCAATATTGGCCTGGATCACCAACTACCTCACAGGTCGGCCACAGTATGCAGAGCAACATGTCGGACACAATAGTGAGCAATACGGGAGCACCTCAAGGGACAGTCTTGTCTCCCTTCCTGTTCACACCTCAGACTTCAGATACTGCTCACAGTCCTGCCACCTGCAGAAGTTCTCGGACGACTCTGCCATTGTGGGCTGTATCAGCAAGGGACAGGAGTCTGAGTACAGGAGTGTGGGGGACAGTTTCATGGTGGTGTGGACTAAATCACCTGCAACTCAACATCATGAAGACTAAGGAGTTGGTGGTGGATTTCAGGAAGCAACCGACCCACCCGAAACCAATCAGCATCAGGGGGACCGAGGTGGACATTGTTGAGGAATACAAGTACCTGGGCGTCCACATAGACAGTGAGATGGACTGGACTAAAAACACAGAGGCCCTGTACAAGAAAGGTCAGAGTCGCCTGTATTTTCTCCGAAGACTCAGACCTTTCAACGTCTGCAAAACCATGCTGCAGATGTTCTATCACTCTGTGGTGGCCAGCATCCTGTTCTACGCTGTTGTGTGCTGGGGCAGCAGGGTGAAGGCAGCCGATGCTAACAGACTCAATAAGATCATCAGGAAAATGGGTGCTGTCCTGGGAGTGGAACTGGAGTCTTTGGTGGTGGTGTCAGAACGGAGGAGACTTCCAAAGAGACTTTGGAAGTCCAAAGACTTCCCCTTGTGCTGTTACCTTGACGTGGTGGGGAGGCTTGCATGTCTCAGAGACCCCTGTGAGCCATACCAAGTAGGTCCAACCAAGTCGGGCAGGTTACAGGGTAGAGACCAGACAGAAATCAGAACCTGGTCCTCCAGGTTGGGGGTTGGGCGTGGTGCCAGCACCCTCTAGGACCCTCTAGCGGACTTCAGCCAACCAACTGGCCACATGACTACTTCTGATGAAAGCCCTCGGGAAGTCAGGAGTATGACAGATAGTCTGCTCGGACCCAAAACCAACATCCGCCTAGCTGCATGCAATGTCCGCACCATGTTCGAGACATTAAAAACAGTACAGGTTATCAGTGAGATGAGGAGGTACAGACTGGACATCCTGGGGATTAGTGAATGCCGGTGGACATGTTCTGGACACTGAGTGAACAGCGATGGATCAGTCATCATGCACTCTGGACACGACAGTCAACACATTCACGGCGTGGCCATCATAGTCTCGAAAGAGAAAGTCAACACTTTGCTGGAATGGGAACCGCTAAGTGACACGCTTCAACTCTAAACACTGCAAACTTACCATCTTGCAGCTCCAAGAAATGACGCTGCTGAGGAAGACAAGGACGATTAGTATGACGAATTACAACTAGCAGCCTCCAAAGTCCCTCAGCATGACATGCTACTGATCATGGGTGATATGAATGCCAACGTCGGAGCCGATAATACCGACTGTGCCAGAGCTATGGGGAGACATGGATGCGGTGTAATGAACGACAACGACAACGACAATGTCTGATTGGTTTTTGCTTAGAGAACAACTGTGTAATCGGTGGTACCATCTTCCCACACCTAAACATCCACAAGCTCACATGGAAGTCTCCTGATGGTTCCACTATCAACCAGATCAACCACATCTTGATCATTGGAAAGTGCTGCAGGTCTCTTCAAGATGTTCGAGTTTGCCATGGTGCTGATGTCAACACTGATCAATATCTAGTTACAGCCACCATCAAGCTGAAACTCAGGAAAGTGGCTAAGCAGAACCAGCCCAAAAAAATCTTGATGTTGCCAAACTGAAGGGTCCATTCACTCGCAAAGAGTTTGAGCTGAGACTGAAAAACCGCTTTGCTGCTCTGGCTGAAGATGATGAGGATCCCAGCATTAACACGGCAATAACCTCACAACAGAGCACGAACAGGCAGTGAGATGGGTCCAACACTTTCGTAAGGTACTTAACCGCCCAGAACCAGATGACCCTGCTGACCCTCCACCATCCGAAGATGTTCTCAACATCAACATTAATGCCAACTGAAGTAGGGGGATTAAGTCAGACGTGCCATCAAAGCCACGAAGAGGGGGAAAGCTGCAGGCATTGATTCCATCCATGCTGAAATGCTGAAAGCTGACCTTGGAACCTCAACCAGGGTTTTCACGGACCTCTTCAGAGACATCTGGGAGGCAGACACAATACCGGATGACTGGACCAAAGGCCTAATTGTCAAGATTCCCAAGAAGGGCAACCTCCAGAATTGTGACAACTGGCGGGGCATCACACTGCTGTCAATTCCATCCAAGGTTTTCTGCAGGATTCTTCTTGCCAGAATCGACACAGCCATTGACACTAAGCTGAGACAGGAACAGGCAGGATTCCAGGGGTGTAAAAAGTACCCAGAAATTATACTTAAGTGAAAGTATGGGTACCGTCTCAAAATCTTACTCAAGTAAAAGTCAGAGTATCTGGCTAAAAACACACTTGAGTAAAAGTAAAAACTTTTTTTTATTGCAAGGCCATGGGTGCTCGTCTTGTCCGTCCACGCCGACCGTTTCGTCCTCTTCATCACTCGTACTATCGTTTGTGGCCATCTTCTGTAGCTTGTCACTCTGACTGTCTATTCTTCTGATAGCAGGTGTTTCATCAAAGATCCCCGCTTTCTAGTCTTGCACAAGGACCAATCAGCATGGGTATGGGCGGGTTCATTTTCCATTGATGGGGATTTGATTGGCTGTTTTTAAATAAAGTGCGGCCACAGGATTAATAACGTTAATGTTAGTTCGGCCAGAGAAACAAATATACTAATTAAAATTGTTGGACCTGTGAGATTTGTACTTTGGTCTGCATTTTAAATGTAAGGAGTAAAAAGTATGTTTTTTTTCTCTGAAATGTAATTGAGTATAAGTACAAGTATACAAATCTAATAATACTCGAGTAAAGTACAAATCCCCAAAAACAGTACTTAAGTATTGTAACGAAAGTACAATTACTCAAGTACTTTACACCCCTGCAGGATTCAGAAGAGACTGGGGATGCATAGATCATATCTTTGCTCTGAGAAACATCATTGAGCAGTGCATTGAGTGGAACACCCCTCTCTACACCAACTTCATTGACTTCTGGAAAGCATTTGACAGCGTGCACCACAACACCCTATGGAAGATCTTGCGATCATATGAAGTCCCTCCAAAGATGGTCATGGGTTTGTTCTACCCGCAGTTCGAGTGCAGTGTCATCATAGATGGCAACCTGTCAGAATGGTTCCCTGTGGATTCAGGTGTATGACAGGGATGTATCATCTCACCCATCCTCTTCCTGCTCGCCATCGACTGGATCATGCATAGAACAACGGCTGACAGACCCAGGGGCATTCAGTGGACACCATTGTCCCAACTTGAAGATCTTGACTGCAGATGACATTGCTGCTCTCTCCACAAAACGTTGCCATCTACAGGAGAAGACCGACAGGCTCAACAGGTTTGCCAAGCAGGCAGGCTTGAATATTAATACCTCCAAGACCCAGATAATGTGCATCAATGCCAATCCAGATGCACCAATTACAGCAGACGGTGAACCACTTGACTTCGTTGAGGAATTCACCTACCTGGGTAGCCTCGTCACAAAGGATAATGCAGCACAGAAAGACATCAAGGCAAGGCTTGAAAAAGCCTGCGGTGCATTTACACGACTCCAGCCTGTCTGGAAATCAAAGCGGTATAGCCTTGGAACGAAGCTCAGACTCTCCAACAGTATTGTCAGGCCAGTTCTGCTGTATGGCGCCAAGAGCTGGTGAGTGGTAAAGAGCGACATGATCAACGCCTTCCACAACGGATGCCTCAGGAGAATATGTTACATCTTCTGGCCCAACAAGATCTCGAATGAAGAACTCTACAAGAAAACAAAGAGCCAGAGTGTGGTACTTGAGATCAAGCGCCGCTGGATTCGATGGCTTGGGCATTTCCTCAGAATGGGCCAGGACCGTATCCCCAAGATTGCCCTTAGATGGATACCACCTGGAAAAGGGAAGCAAGGGCGGCCCAGGACAACCTGGAGACGTACTGTGGCCGAGCTGAAGGAGATGGGCTTGACATGGGGTGAGGCACAGCATGCGAAGGACCGGTCCCAATGGTAGCAAACCGTTGTCCACCCCGGGACGAAGAGGACTAACTAACTAACTCACTCGGAACGGAGGTATGCTGAGTAAACAACTCAGCATTATGGACAATGCCTCTCATCCCCTTCATGCCACATTGGAGTCATACCAGAGCAGCTTCAGCTGTCTTCACTTTACGTGTGTGTTGGTATTGGTGGACGGTCCCTGCCTAATTACCCACTAAACTCACCTGTCCTGCCGATGGCACCTGCAGCCAATCTTATATCAACCACCTTGTATAAGAACCCTGGCTTTCCGTCGACTCATCACCAGATTGGTATCACGCCGTCAGTATTCATTCTTGGCTTAGTAGATGTATTACCTGTACCTACCCTTACCCTGCCATTTACCATCCTGCTACCTCCTGCCCACCCTGTCTACCCTCCTGTTCTTCATCTATTCATCCAGTTACCCTGTTCCATTTATAGTCCATCAAATCTGTATACACGATTGTAACAGGTGCACCACAGAACGTCACCGGAGGTCCTTCCTGCCTGTGGCCATCAAACTTTATAACTCCTCCCCCTTCTGCGAGAAGTACAGTCGAAATATAAGACACTGAACACTGAGAACAATACCAGGTGCAATATTACCTTTCAACATCATGTGCACTCTCAATATCATGTGCAATATTAATATTACTACCCAACATCATGTGCAATACTCTCAATATCATGTGCAATATTACTTCCCAACATCATGCCCAATATTCTCAATATCATGTGCTATATTATTAATATCATGTTACCTCTCAATATTACCTTACATTACCGCTCATCTACTCTCATCATCATGTGCAATATTCTTAATGTCATGTGCAATACTACCTCACCGTTATAATTATTAACCTTCAATTATTATCTTGTAATATTATCTTTCATCATCATGTGCAATATTTCTCATGTGCAGCACCATAGCCAACTTGTTTTGCTGACCGAATATCGTGCCTATATTTTTTTATTCTTATATTCCTCTGAGGCTTAGACTTACTGTAAATGTGTTATTCTATTTCTCTTGTTTATTATTCTATTCCATCGTGGCCGTGGAACAGTGGACCAGCTCTTTACCCTCGCAGGGTTGTTGGGGGGGCATGGGAGTTTGCCCATCCAGTCTACATGTGCTTTGTGGACTTGGAGAAGGCTTATGACCGTGTCCCCCGGGGAATCCTGTGGGGGGTACTACGGGAGTATGGGGTACCGGGGCCGTTGGTACGTGCCATTCGGTCCTTGTACGAACAAAGTGCGAGCTGCGTCCGTATTCTCGGCACAAAGTCAAGCACGTTCTCAGTGGGTGTTGGACTCCGCCAAGGTTGTCCCTTGTCACCGATTCTGTTCGTGATCTTCATGGACAGAATCTCAAGGCGCAGCCGAGGTGAGGAGAGTGTCCGGTTTGGGGACCTCAGAATTGCATCTCTGCTCTTTGCAGATGATGTGGTTCTGTTGGCTACATCAGACCGTGACCTCCAGCATGCACTGGGGCGGTTTGCAGCCGAGTGTGAAGCGGTCGGGATGGGAGTCAGCACATCTAAGTCTGAGGCCATGGTTCTCTGCCGGAAAACGGTGGAGTGTTCCCTCCGGGTTGGGAATGAGTTGCTGCCTCAAGCAAAGGAGTTCAAGTATCTCGGGGTTCACGAGTGAGGGCAAAATGAGCGGGAGATGGACAGACGGATTGGTGCAGCGTCTGCAGTAATGCGGGCGCTGTACCGGTGCGTTCTGGTGAAGAGGGAGCTGAGCCGGAAGGCGAAGCTCTCGATTTACAGTTCCATCTACGTTCCAACCCTCACCTATGGTCACGAGCTTTGGGTAGTGACCGAAAGAATGAGATTGCGGATACAAGCGGCCGAAATACTCCAATCGTCCAAAAAATCGAATCATAGTCCAATAATCCAATAGTGTAAATCCAATAATCCAATAATAGTCCAATAATTCAATCGTATATAGTATTCATTATTCAATAGGTCGAGTGTAATTGTAAGTCCAATAATAATTCTTTACCAGGAGGGAGACTCGGGAGTCGTGGTGATGCGGCTTTTTATTTCAAGCACAACTTAAAGATCGCCCATTGGCTTAATAAGTTAAAATCATATGGCTTTCTGTCTGTGACTTTGGGTTACAGAGTCGGCCTTGTGTCGGACCCTGGATCTCGGTCCGTACCCAGCCTCCTACTGTGGGGAGAGCAAGCACATGTCAATACATAGCTGTCTAATCAAGCTCATCCCCTACAGATGTGTAAATCTCAGGAATGTTGCCGCCCTGCCCCCCTTGTTTCATCTACCAATGCTAAACAACACCCCATTCATACCACAGTCCAATAGTCCAAAAAGTCATATACCAGTCCAAAATGTCCACTAATTGGACCACAGAGGGGAGAACAGTTGGTGCCCAGGGTGATTGTGGTCATGTGTGATGGAGCTGGCATTTCACGGACACCTGGACCGAAATACCCCCTGATGGATGGAAGTGCACATTTTCATGCTCCTACTTCCTGTTTACAAACAGAATTTGAAAACAATGCCCACAACAGTGAGAACTGTGCGACGCTGGTCAGAGGACTACGTACTACAGCTGCAGGGTGGGCTCGAAATCTAGGACTGGAGTGTATTCAAGACCACAGACCTGAATGTGTATGCAGATCACGTCACTGGATACACTAACTGGCTGGTGAAGGAATGCATTCCCACCAAGACTATTCGCTTATTTCCAAACTGTAAAGATGTATGATCAGAAATGCATCTGTCTGAGTCCGAGGTATGTAAAACTTTCAGGAGGGTGAAAGCTGGGAAAGCAGCCTGCCGATGGAATTCCCCCTCGCATCTTCAAGATCTGCGCAGACCAGCTGGCTCCTGTGTTCACAGACATCTTCAATGCATCACTGCAGCAGTCTGTCATCCCAGTGTGCTTCAAAGAGACAACCATTGTCCTATTATCAAAGAAGACCAAGGTAACAGGCCTAAATGACTATTGCCTGGAGGAGCTTGTCATGACACACATAAACAGCATTATTCCCAACTCCTTGGACCCACACCAGTTCTCATACAGACCAAACAGTTCTGTGGACGACGCCATCTCCTTGACACTACACACTGCCCTGGAACACCTGGACAGGAGGGACACCTATGTCAGACTGTTGTTTATTGACTTCAGCTATTGACAACCATTGTTCCCTCCAAGCTGATCCTGAGGGACCTAGGCCTGGGCACCCCTATCTGCAATTGTATTATGGACTTCCTGACAGGCAGGCCTCAAGTGGTGACGATTGGTTACAACACCTCATCCCCACTCTGGTCCACCGGAGTGCCAAAAGCTGCTGCCTCAGCCCACGGTTGTACTCTCTGTTCACACATGACTGTTCAAGTTATTGACCTGATAAGCAACAACAATGAAACAATTGAGTACAAAGTTGAGGTAGCCCAGATGACACGATGGTGCAAGGACAACAGCCTTGCACTGAATGTCAGCAAGACCAAGGAGCCATCGGGGACTTCAGGAACCACTGAGGGACCCACTCCCCCATCAGCTTAGATGGGACACCGGTGGAAATCATCAGTTGCTTCATTTTCCTTGGACTACAGATCTCCGACAACCTGGTGTGGACTCACAACATGGGGGTCATGCTTAAGAAGGCACAGCAGCACCTCTACCCACTACGGTACCTCAGAAAATGTGGCATAAGCACACAATGACTTGTGAACTTTTACCGTGGCACCATAGAGAGCGTTCTGTCGGGTGGTGTCACTGTGTGGTTTGGCAACCCCACTGCATAGGACAGGACAGCCATCCAGAAGGTCATTAGGACGGCGGAAAAGACCATTGGGTGTGCACTTCCATTCATCAAAGAGATCTTTTGGACCAGGTGTCGACAAAAGGCCAGCTCCATCATACAGGACCACAATCACCCGGGCACCAACTGTTCTCCCCCTGGGGTCCGGTCGCCAGTTCCATAGCATTCGAACCAGGACAAGCAGGTTCAAGAACAGTTTCTACCCACAGGAAGTGCACCTATTCAATTCAATTCAATTCAATTTTATTTGTATAGCCCTGAATCACAAGACAGTCTCAAAGGGCTTTACAGGCCAGATTGTTATGGGCCAAACGGGATTAGTTTCACTGACATATCATTGCAATTTTTTATTAATACAGAAAATGTAAATATTCAAAATAACTTAACTACTTAAAGGTACTATATGTAAGTATCATGGATTCCTTCTCATTACTGACACCTTTGGCCAGTAAGTGAACTGCAGCCTGCTGGTGCTCTAAGTACATTCAGATGTCTGTGGGTTGAGACAATAGCAATCAGAAACTAATGTTAGTTGTAATCATAATTAAACCTTGTACACATTTATAAATGCTATGAAATAACTTTTTTGGAATTATCTCCGCTTACACGCCACTTCCTTCCTTTTTCCCGGGAAATCCGATCCGAAGAGAAATCAGCCCAAAAGCTGTTCCAGGACGTATGCTCATGCCCTACAGCTGCGTCAATCACAGGCATTTTGCCTCTCATTGTCTAAACCCGTCGGCAGTAAACGATGCCCCCTCATATACCCACCGCCCGACTGAGCCATTAGCCAACCCCCCTCCTGGGATAAGACGGCGCCCAGCCCCCTGTTCGACACGTCGGTCTGTAAGACAAAGGGGAGCTCAAAATTAGGCATAAACAGGAGTGGTTCCCCATAAAGAGCCTTTTTCACCTTCTCAAACGTCATCTGACATTGCTCGGTCCACTGGACCGGATCTGAGGCACCCTTTCGGGTGAGGTCAGTCAAAGAGCTGGTCAGCTCCGCAAAGGCGGGGATGAACCGCCTGTAATAATCGGCAATCCCTAACAACGCCCTCACCTGCTCTTTTGTCTCGGGCCACGGACAGGCTGCTACCACATCTGTTTTATTCAGCTGCAGATGCACCCGTCCGCCCCCAAAGTAGTACCCCAAATACCGGACCTTCTTCCCTTCAATTACACACTTCCTCGGTTTGGCAGTGAGCCCCGCCTGCCTCAGCCACCCGGCGGAGATGCTGCGGCCAGGTGTCTTGGTGAATAATGACATCGTTCAGGTAGGTGCTGGAATGTGGCCGGGGCCCCTAACAACCTGAATGGAAGTGTTCTGAATTGGTATAACCCATACGGAGTGGAGAAGGCCAATTTCTCCCTTGACTCTGTAGATAAGGGAATCTGCCGGTAGCCCTTGGTTAAATCCAAAGTCGAAAAAAACGATCCGTGCCTAGTTGGTTCAGGAGTTTGTCAACCCGAGGCATTGGACATTTGTCAAATTTTGACACACTATTCACCTTGCGATAGTCGATACAGAAGCGAATAACCCCATCGGGCTTATCTACAAGGACGATCCTGATAGCCCACGCACTATGCAGCTCTCTGTTCAATGAGAGCGGTGCGGCCCGGCAGGGGGGAGAACATCTGCAAATCGCTGCTGCAACTTGGCTATCTCGGTTCTCTGGCCTGGAGTAAGATGGCTCCCCGAATGGGCCGGCGTGAACGGCACCGCTTTTTGAGCCTCCGGCCAGATGAACCGGGTGTTCCTCGTTCCATACTTTAAGGAGGTTGAGGTGATAGATCTGAGCGCCCCCACCCACCCCCGTCGGAATGCATCACCTCATAGTCGACGTCCCCCACTCGCCATGTGACCATGGAGTTTTGCTTTCAGGTCCATGACGTACTGCACTTCATTTTTGCTGGCCCTTGGACCTTTCTCCCAGCTTTCCTTAATAAGGTCCAGGACCCCCTTGGGTTGTCTCCCAAACAGTAGTTCAAAGGGGGAAAACCCCATGGAGGCCTGAGCCACTGCCCGCAGGGTCGAGCTATTTATCCCAATTACGACTATCCTCGTGCACAAACTTGAAAAGTGTGGACTTTAACGTCATGTAAAAAATGGCCCATCACCCATTCGGCTGTTGACGAGGGTAAGCCAGGATTAAGCCCTCTCGGACCACCTCCTCCAGCAGCTGTCGGGAGCTTCTCTCGTCCGGGAGCAGCCAGCGTCCCGTGGCGTCCATCATCCAGTTGGCCGTTGCGAGTTGTCAGGTGCCGTCTGCCCACTGGATCTCCTGGAAGCGACATCGGTGGACCTCCTCGGTGAGGCCGAGCCAGTCCAGCAGGGCTCGAGCAGGCTGCTTCCGGTAAGCCGTGTGCGGTGGAAAGCCCATCACCCATCAGCAGGGGAAGCAGGCACACAGCCCACTGGGCAGGTGGCCAACGACACGCCTCTGCCTTCACCTCGAAGACCTGAAGGAAGGCCTCTGCATCGTCCCCTGGTGCCATCTTTGGCATAGAGACGGTCAGCGCTCGAGCTGCCTCTGCCACTGGTGACGGTAAGGCCGATATGCCTTCTCCGCCGAACCGGCCCATGAAATCATGCATATGGCGCGATCCTCTGCTTGCTGCACGCCCATATCAAATATGACCCGTGTGTGGTTTGCATATACAGTACTTGCTGCTGTTGTTCCTGCGTCTGGCAGATCAGGTGCATCACTGTGAAAATTGCTGCTTCTGCCGTTGACTCACCACCTTGGTTCTCCATATCCCCGGTCCCTGTTCAGGCGCCAATGTAGCAATGTCCTTGTCACAATGCCATGTTCCGTGGCTTAGTCAGGGTTCTTGACCAGGAAGGAGAGACGGTAGTCGTGATGATGCACACCCCCTCATATACCACACACCCCCACACAAATACAGCCATATGTAGGTCCTACAGTCGGTTATGAACTTATAATGAATAATAATCAAATAAAATAATGAATTATTAAAATAAAAAAGGTATTAATCTGAATTAATAATAACGGGGCACCACCCTGAAATCAGGGACCAATGACCAAGTTATATATAATATACTAAGCTATCAAATTGGAACTATGATCAATAATTGCCATGTCAATAGCTCATGAAGGTTGAAGGATCCAGAGTTCTTTATGCGACAGAGGCTGGCTTAAACACAATATTCAAGCAAAGACCACAAAAAGCTATAATATAAGAATGTTTATTAAATTCAAGTTGGCAAATGGCATAAAGTATTTCTCAAATACAATAAGCAATGCACAACCTGAAGTGTGGTGTGTGTGTGTGTGTGTGTGTGTGTGTGTGTGTGTGTGTGTGTGTGTGTGTGTGTGTAGATGTCTGTCACCCCGACCTGGTGTTCATTGAGCTGGGTTACCATGCATGGACATCTCCACTCTAAATATTTACAAAGGAGGCCTCTGGAGATGACCATGTGACACACACATACACACACACACACATACATACACACACACACGTACACACTTACTGAGTGGCTTGTGCTTTTGTGTTCCTAAGTTATTGTCCTCAGCCTCAAGCGTCTGTTTGACCAATTGACAAAGCCTCTCCTTTGACTCACTGTGTGCGTCCTAAATGCTAATTAGATATGAGAGCCTTTTACTTCATGCCACATGACATTGTAATTATGGCCACCATCTAATCGCACCGGGGTTTTTATAGAGAGCTCTACATTTACATGTGCAAGGTTTACTGTGGCTGTTTTTATTGTTGTCATTGTAGTCTCATCCAAGATTATTCTGAGCCCAAGTCTGCATGTTGGGCTTTAGTGTATCTTCATGTAACCAACTCCTGCTGCCTTGCCATGGCGTTTAATGCTTGGTGTTTACAGTGCAGCGGGGCTGACTGGGGACGGCCAGGGATGATGCCATGTCCCCGGGGCACTCTTTACTCTGCTGGAGTATGTAGACCGCATGCCAGATCTGTAACTTGATTATATAAGCCCTCTCACACTGAGGTGCAGAGGTGCAAGTCACAGTGACAGCAGCCATGTGCGAACACAACGTGAATGCACATGTGCCTTACAGTGGTCTATTGTGAGTCTCATATGCCACGTGTCATAGTTTGAGTGCAGTTGCAAAATAACACTCTTGACCCGCAGTCTTCTACTGGGCGTCCAGACCCCTAGGGGTACTGCATGTTTTTTTTTGTATTTCCACCAGTGTCTAATGTCGATTTTGTTTTGTTGCTAATAGATTTTTTAAATGTATTTTCTAGCAAATTAATGCAGGAACGCCCGTGTGTGTGTGTGTGTGTGTGTGTGTGTGTGTGTGTGTGTGTGTGTGTGTGTGTGTGTGTGTGTGTGTGTGTGTGTGTGTGTGTGATATCAATGGTCAATCTTGTATAAATCTTGGGCCAGCAGAAAACAGACAACTCTTAGCCACTTAATTTTAATTATGGGCTGCCTAAATGAAAGTTAAAGTACTTTCATACAATGTTACTTATTAACAATATAGCTCGGGAGAACAGAGGAGAGGAAGGAGAGAAGAGAAAGAGAGAAGAGAGGATGTGAGGTCACGGTACTAACACATATGGGGAGAATCATTACATGTAGCCACTGTGACTGTGACCGTGTTTGAATTTACAGGTTCATCAACGAGGTGTCCTCCCTAAGGATGTCCTCCCTACTTCCTTTAGGCTCAGACCCCAATGTTTTAATGGGCCAGAAACGCCCCCACAAAATCCATTTCCCCGAGAATAGGCAGGCTATGCGTTCGTACAATGTAAAAATGTGAGCCTGATACACAGATTTGAATTAGTAGAATTATTTGAATGAGTCTTTGTGTCTTATAACAAAGCATCAAAACTAGATATATTAAGCGGTTAATGAGGCATTTTAAAGATATCATAAGGCCTATAGGCCTGAGATAAAAAACAGCTTTAAAAAATATATCATAAATATATTTTAAAAATATACATGAAAATATATTGTATATATTCATGACATAATATATTATATTATATCATCATATCAAAAATATATTTAGACATATATGTTTTAATGAAAAAAAGAATGCTTTCTTTAAATACATGAGGCATTTACTTATTCATGATAAAATATATATTTCTTTGTAAAAAACAAAAAAACCTTGTCACCTGTAACCTGTCAAACACAACAACACAACAACAAAAAAAAACATTTGCGTAATGAGCTCCATTCCATCCATCCATCCATTCTCGTCCGCTTATCCAGGGCAGCCGGCTAAGCAGGGCCCCCCAGGCTTCCTTCTCCCCAGCCACACTCTCCAGTTCCTCCTGGGGGATCCCGAGGCATTCCCAGGCCATACGAGATATATAATCCCTTCTGGGTCTGCCCCAGGGTCTCCTCCCAGTTGGACGTGCCCGGAAAACCTCCAAAGGGAGGCGCCCGGGGGGCATCATAATCAGATGCCCGAACCACCTCAGCTGACTCCTTTCGACGCGGAGGAGCAGCGGCTCTACTCCGAGCTCCCTCCAGATGTCTGAGCTCCTCACCCTATCTCTAAGGCTGAGCCTAGCCACCCTGCAGAGGAAACTCATTTCGGCCGCTTGTATCCGCGATCTCGTTCTTTCAGTCACTACCCAAAGCTCGTGACCACAGGTGAGGGTTGGAACATAGATGGACCTGTAAATCGAGAGCTTCGCCTTCCGGCTCAGCTTCCTCTTCACCACAATGGACCGGTACAGCATTACTGCAGATGCTGCACCAATCTGTCTGTCCATCTCCTGCTCCATTTTGCCCTCACTCATGAACAAGACCCCGAGATACTTGAACTCCTTCGCTTGAGGCAGTAGCTCATTCCCAACCCGGAGGGAACACTCCACCGTTTTCCGGCAGAGAACCATGGCCTCAGACTTGGAGGTGCTGACTCTCATCCTGACCGCTTCACACTCGGCTGCAAACCGCCCCAGTGCATGCTGGAGGTCACGGTCTGATGTAGCCAACAGAACCACATCATCTGCAAAGAGCAGAGATGCAATTCTGAGGTACCCAAACCGGACACTCTCCTCAGCTCGGCTGCGCCTTGAGATTCTGTCCATGAAGATCACGAACAGAATCGGTGACAAGGGACAACCTTGGCGGAGTCCAACACCCACTAAGAATGTGCTTGACTTTGTGGCGAGAATACAGATGCAGCTCGCACTTTGTTCATACAAGGACCGAATGGCACGTACCAACAGCCCCATACTCCCGTAGTACCCCCCACAGGATTCCCCGGGGGACACGGTCATAAGCCTTCTCCAAGTCCACAAAGCACATGTAGACTGGATGGGCAAACTCCCATGCCCCCCCCAACAACCCTGCAAGGGTAAAGAGCTGGTCCACTGTTCCACGGCCAGGACGGAATCCGCATTGTTCCTCCTGAAGCTGAGGTTCGACAATCGGCCGGAGCCTCCTTTCCAGCACCCTGGAATAAACTTTCCCGGGGAGGCTGAGCAGTGTGATACCCCGATAATTGGAGCACACCCTCCGATCCCCTTTTTTGAAAATGGAGACCACCACCCCGGTCTGTCATTCCACAGGTACTGTCCCCGACCTCCACGCTACATTGACTAGGCGTGTCAGCCACGACAGCCCGACAATGTCCAGAGAATTCAGCATCTCAGGGCGAATCTCATCCACACCTGGCGCCTTGCCACTGAAGAGCAATGAGCTTTTCCGTTAAGTTTAATTGTGTAATTTCCCTCTCTACAAACTCATACAAGGACTGTGTATCCCCCCTCACATAAAAGAAATACAGCTGAATCCACTCCTGATGCTGGTCATCAACATATCAGACAATGACAGACAGTCATTGTCTGATAGTCATCAAGTATGTTCTGTCCTCTTTAGTTTTTAGCCGGAATTCTGGAGCAGACAAAAGACCTCTGCACAAAGATCTCAGAGTATGTACCGGCACGTATGGTACTAAGAGGTCAGAGATATAGCTGGGAGAGAGGCCATGAAAAGTTTCAAAAGTTATCAGTTAACTCTTAATATCTATTCTAAAACATACTGGGGGCCAGTGTAAAGAAGCTAAAACAGGAGTAATGTGATCACATCTCTTGGTTCTGGTTAAAAGCCTGGCAGCTGAGTTCTGTACAGTCTGGAGTCCATTAATAGATTTTTGATAAGGCATGTAAAAAGTCTTGCAGCAATGCAGGCGTGATGAGATGAAGGCGTGTAAAATGGTCTCTGTGTCTTTAAAAGTTAATCATTTTTAGATGTTTATAAGATGATAAAAACATGATTGCAAAAGCTTTGTGGTGTGTTTCTCAAACTAATTACCAGTTGTAGAAAATCAGTTGTAGAAATCAGTTGTAGAAAATTAACATTTACATTTAGGGCATTTGGCAGACACTTTTATCCAAAGCAACTTACAAATAGTACATTTGTTAAAGGACAGCAATATATCACTGTCGTACATAAAGATAAGAATAGAGCAGTTTTCCAGCATTCATAGTTACGAGGGTAATAGAACAAGTTTCATAATTGTTATGCAGAGTCCAGGTGAACTCTGAACAGGTGGGTCTTGAGTCCCTATGCCCCAGCCTGAGCGGAGTGCTCGGGTTAGGGGCTCTGACTAATGTTTGGAGGTTTTTGGTATTGGTTGAAAGTGTTGGTATTGGAATTTTGGTACGTTGAACACAAGGCTCGCTGCTGCGTTCTGTATGCATTGTAAGGGTTTGATTGCGGAGGCGGGGTGTCTAGCCAGGAGAGAGTTGCAGTAGTCGAGGTCAACAAACAAAGGACTTATCTGTTGAGGTATGGAGAGACAAAGGAATGCAGCGAGGGCAGGTGTGCCCACCCCCAGAGCAGAGCCACCGGGGTCCGGGGAGCAGGAGTAAACAACCCTGCAGGCGAGGGTCAAGGTTCCTTTATTGCCCTATGTAACAAGATCACTCCTTCAGTATTCTTCTAAACATATATTATAAAACAATTACAAACAATTAGTGAAAATAGGTACCTAATAAGTACAGTACAAAGTGACAAGTAAGAGTAGCAATTCTATAGCAGGTGGTGCAAAAATGTAATAAAGTGCAGTACAGTAATATTTATTTATTATTTATAATAGCATAAACAATAGTAAATAGTAGCAGCAACATGATAAAATCTAATGATAAATTATCAGTCACCCGTGCAGTACAGCACAGTGAGAGTGCCTACATGCTATGTAGCTGAGTTCCTAGTGCAATGATAAATCCAATAATTGAGAGATTAACAGCTCAGTAGGCACACTGCCTGTGGGTAGAAACTGTTCTTGAACCTGCTTGTCATGGTTCGAATGCTGTGGAACCGGGGACCGTACCGCAGGGGCAACAGTGGGTTCCCAGGGTGATTGTGGTCCTGTATGATGGAAACCTGCTTCGAAAGATCTCCTCAATGGATGGAATGGATGGACACCCAATGATTTGCACCTTGGGGGACAGAGCCTTTGCCGTCGCTGCCCCAACCCTCTGGAATTCCCTGCCTCCTAACATCCGAAACTCTGACACACTCACTTCTTTTAAAAACCAACTCAAAACCCACCTTTCCAAGAAAGCCTACAATATCTGACTTCCACCTCCACCATTGTCTTTTACTCTGTAACCTCTATATTTGTATTTGTTTCTGTATCTGTGTACGTTTATGTTATATTTTTATTTGTTTATTGTGAAGCGTCTTTGAGTACCTAGAAAAGCGCTATATAAGTCCTATGTATTATTATTAAAAAAAATCTGCCGTCCTAACGACCCTCTGGATGGCTTTCCTGTCCCTTGCAATGGTATTGCCATACCACACAGTGACATCACCTGTCAGAACGATCTCTATGGTGCCACGGTAAAAGTTCACAAGCCATCATGTGCTTATGCCGCATTATTGCTAGAGGCACTAGTGTGCCTTCTTGAGCATGACCCTCGTGTTGTGGGTCCATGCTAGGTTGTCGGCGATCTGTAGTCCCAGGAAATGGAATCAACTGACAATTTCCACTGGTGTTCCATCTAAGCTGATGGGGGAGTGGGTCCCTTGGTTGTTCCTGAAGTCCACAATGAGCTCCTTGGTCTTGCTGACATTCAGTACAAGGCAGTGTATTGCACACGGCCACTTTACTACATTCTTTGCATCACCCGCCAAAGTAATGTTACTCTTACTCAGTCACTTATGATTGTACTTACTTTTAGTTTAGAATTGTTTAGAATTTATTTTTTAAATGATACTGCGGGAGTGAATGGGGAGGATGCATTCCATTGTACTTGAATTGTATTCCATTGTACATTCCATTGTACTTGAATCTTGAATATTCTCTCACTCATCATACCCACTGAAAGATAGCTCTTGCATGCCCAGATACTCAGCTTTTTATTGTGCACAGCAGTTTGCAGACGCACACCCTCATCAAGCAGTTGGTCGATGGGCATCCTCCCAATCAACTTGAAACGAACACTAGCGCCGATGTGATACTTGGTTTTCAGTTCTTTTAATGTTCTCAAACCCCTGGACAGTCCACCACAGCAATTTTCCCAGGAGAAGAAGAGGCCAGCAATATAAAGGATTGGTCAATAGACTCCCATTAGCCAAGTGTTCCGGTTGTACCAAAAGTATTGAATACTCCAACTTTCCCATCAGTCTTTGTGAAGTTAAGTTTTGGAAGCTGCCATTCGCTTTAAAGTGTGCCTTCTCCTGGTATTGCAATGTGTTGAAAGGAGTTTGCAATCTATCTTCACCAAGTTCTTATCAGGTCAATCACCATTCTGGTCATAGTTAACAATTCCTGCTAATGTTAGATAATACAAAACAAATCTATTCCCTACAATTCTCAAAAACAAAAACCGTGAAAACTAAGCTAACTATTTCATACTTTATTAAAAGCCATCTGTCTCTTTCTCAATGTCTTGTGGAAATATCCTATACTCTACATATACTTATAATTTGATGTTGTGGTGGATTAACATAATTCACCCACGGAACTATGGGTGGGGTTTATTGTTCCGCATGGACACTTTTACTGCACGTACTTGAGAGTTGTTGTTTATCTCGCGCTGCTAGGAGTGTTTGCTTGCGACCTGTTCCATGTCAATTAAACGTCAAGTTTTGACATTTGATACACCGCCTCCGACTCCCGTCTCTCGGCACTACACTGGTGACCGCGACGTCAGTCTTGCAGAAGTATCCGAGACTGAACCGAACATGGCAAACAACGCCGTTTTTCTCAAATTGCCGGAGTTTTGGGAGACATCCACGGCAGCATGGTTCGCGCAGACGGAGGCTCAATTCGCCCTCCGCGGTATTACGGATGACGACGCACGTTATTTCCACGTCGTCTCGGCGCTGGGGAGCTCCACTGCAGCCCGGACGGTGGGGCCTTTAATATACATCTCCCCCTGCCTTGAATAAATTATGGCAGCGTTCAAGCTTTCCTGCTCAAGACCTTCGAGCTATCAGCGGTCAGAACGAGCCCCGACGTCTGCTCGCTATTCAAGGACTCGGAGACAGCAAGCCTTCCGAACACATGGAAATGATGCTCAACTGCTGGAGTACGGAAAGAACCAAACTTCCTTTTTCATTGGAACTGTTTTTCTTCGGCACATGCGCCCGCATATGTCCAGACGGTGCTCACTATATACAGTTATTACTGAGCCCCGCGCTTTAGCCGAAGAGGCTGACCGTTTCTTCCTAGCCACCCAGCGTTTCGCCCCCCGAGGTGCTTAGCCCCCGACACGCAGTTACACCCCCCGGGCAGAGACAGGCTAACTAGCAGAGACCCAGTGGCCGCCGACACACGTGCTTAGCCCAGGCATGTGCTATTTCCATGCGCGCTTCGGCGCAAAAGCCAAGAGGTGCCGCTCCCCGTGTAACTACAAAACCGGCGGGAAACGCCAAAGCCTGCGTTCAGTAGTGGCTGCTGAGCGTTGGGCGCTACAAACTTTTGGCTTACTTTTCATCAAAGAGACGACTCTGCTCCGGGCGCAAATTCCTCTTGCGACCCACCGGCGCTCAGAGGAGCGTCCTGCCCTGCTACGTGTGAGCGAACACCGCGGGGCGGAAGAACCATTGGCCCACAATTTAATCGTTCCTGCTAACGACACCCCCATCCTCACCTATGGGACGAAGATGGTGGAATTGTCCTGCGGGGGTCAGCGGTTTACATTGGGACTTACGTTCCACGGCCGACATTTCTCCTTCCCCCTCCTCGGTGCAGACTTCCTGTGCGCCCACGGACTACTGGTGGATGTTAAAAAACGGCCGCCTGGTGGACGCACTGACATTTTCTCGTTCGCAATGTGAACGCGGCGAGGCGGCATACGGCGGGCTCTCCAGCTCACTCTCAGAGGGTGACAGACATCAGCTTGACGCAGCCCACCTTTTCTGCCGTTACTACAAGCACGGGGTTGAGCATCACATTGACACTAAAGGCCCCCTGTCTATGCTAGGGCCCGACGGCTTCAACCCCGACAGGCTTGAAGGTCGCTAAGGCAGAGTTTGCTAACATGGAGCGCCTGGGCATTATCCGCCGCTCAGACAGCCCTTGGGCCTCGCCACTCCACATCGTCCCCAAACCAGGCGGCGGGTGGCGGCCGTTGGGAGACTACCGTCGCCTTAACGACGCCACTACACCCGACGTTACCCAGTCCCCCACATCCAGGATTTCTCTGCACACCTGGCGGGTAAATCGGTTTTTCTCCAAAGGTTAGATCTGGTGCGTGGCTACCACCAAGTTCCGGTGCACCCTCAGACGTCCCAAAACGGCGGTGATTACACCGTTCGGGTTGTTTGAATACTGCGCATGCCGTTCGGACTTAAAAATGCAGCTCAGTCTTTTCAGCGACTGATGGATTCGCACTTAGGGACATGCCATTCGTTTTTCGTCTATTTAGACGACATCCTCATTGCCAGCTCCTCTGAGAAGAGCACCAGGCACATCTCCGGGACCCTTTTCACGAGGCTTTGATCACACACAGGCCTATTATCAACCCGGCAAAGTTGTTTGTTCGGGTTGTCCTCCATCCATTTCCTCGGGCACCTCATCAACAAAGATGGAGCCGCCCCCCTGCCGTCGAAGGTGGAGGCGTTTCCGCTTTCCGCCCGCCCACACACAGCTCGGGCGCTCCGTGAGTTCCTTGGGATGGTGACTTTTTATCACCGGTTCATCCGCCGGGCAGCCCACACCATGCACCCGCTGTACGAAGCTCTGAAGGGCAAGTCCCCCAGCCAGACCATAGACTGGAGAGCCAACACAGACCCATGCACCCGCTGTACGAAGCTCTGAAGGGCAAGTCCCCCAGCCAGAACCATAGACTGGACGGCCGAAAGGGAGACCGCTTTCGATGCCACCAAAGCCGCCCTGAGCCAAGCCGCCTTGTTGGCTCACCCGTCACATGTGGCCCCCATCGCTATCACCACAGACGCATCTGACTACGCCGTCGGCGCAGTGCACGAGCAATGGGTCGACGGCGCCTGGCAGCTGACCACAGACGCATCTGACTACGCCGTCGGCGCAGTGCACGAGCAATGGGTCGACGGCGCCTGGCAGCCGCTCGCCTTTTTCAGTCGCCAGTTAACCCCCAGGGAGCGCAAATACAGTGCGTTCGACAGAGAGCTCCTTGGCCTCTGGTTGGCGATTCACCACTTCCGGTCCCTGCTGGAGGGCCGCGAGTTTACGCCATTCGTGGACCACGTTCTGCATGTCCAAAGTGGCCGAGCCGTGGTCCGCCCGCCAGCAGCGCCAGCTCTCGTACATATCCGAGTACACCACGGACATCCAACACATCGCCGGCAAGGCCAACGTGGTCGCGGACTGCCTCTCCAGAGCGGTCATCGGAGCCGTGCAGCTGGGCCTCAATTACCTCCGCATGAGTGCAGACCAGGCCTCCGACAGCGGGGTCCAGACCCTCAAGAATTCGGACACGGGATTACGCCTGGAGGAGGTCGCAGTCGGTGACTCGGGTGCAAAGTTGTTGTGCGACTTCTCCACGGGCCAGCCTAGGCCACTAGTCCCTGCGAATTGGCGCCGGCCCGTTTTCGAGGCGATACACGACCTCTCCCACCCCGGCAGGAAACCATCCGCGAAGTTGGTTTCTCAGAAGTTTGTGTGGCAGGGACTTGACAGGTCGACTCGTGCGTGGCCTGTCAAGGTGCACCGCCATACTAGAGCCCCTTTTGAACTTTTTGCTGTTCCCGACAGGAGGAGGTTCGACCATGTCAATGTTGACCTGGTTTGGTCCTCTTCCCCCCTCTCACGGTTTCACCTACCTCTTCACGATGGTCGACAGGACGACCCGCTGGCCAGAGGCCGTTCCCCTCTCCTCGACGGCGTCTTCCGACGTGGCCCGAGCATTCATCGGCACGTGGGTTGCGCGCTTTGGGACCCCGTCCGACCTCTCCTCCGACCGGGGCTCCCAGTTTACCTCGGAGCTCTGGAATGCGGTTGCCCAAGGTTTGGGGGGTCAAGCTGCACCGCACTACCGCCTATCACCCCCCAGGGCTAACAGCGTTATTGAGCGTTTCCACCGATCCATGAAGGCGGCCCTGCGTGCTGGCTTGACAGACGGCAACTGGGTGGATAAGCTCCCGTGGGTGATGCTTGGGCCCCTTCAGGTGCACCCCAAAGAGACCTGCAGTCCTCGTCGGCGGAGCTTGTCTACGGCAGACTCTACGGGTCCCCGGGGATTTAATTCCGGACGCCACAGTTCCCTGGTCTGCGGCCAGGCAGCGCTCCTCCCTGCTGGAGACCGCCGGGACGTTCGCACCCGTCCCCACGTCGCAACACAGCACCCCTGCTTTCCAGGTGTCCTCACGGTCTAACGCTCGGCGGATTTTGTGTTCATTCGCCACGACGCCCACCGCGGACCTCTGTGGCCCCCTTACGACGGCCCGTTCAGGGTCATACAACACGGGGACAAGAAGCCTGGTGGTGGACATTGGTGGTAGGCCTGAGCACGGTTTCATTGATAGGATTAAGCCTGCCTCATGTGGACGTTTCCAGGCCATTGGAGTTGGCTCAGCCCCCACGCCGGGCCGTCCTCCCATGCCCCGCCCCACCCCCTGTCGGGGTGCCCTCGACCTCGTTGACTACCTGAACCCCCGATTCTGTGGACAGCGTGCCTGCTGCCTCTCCCTCCTCGACGACGACTCAACCCCGGCGAGTCGTCGTCCCTTTCCAGCGCAGGGATTTTGACTATGGGTGAATTCTGGGGGGGCTTGTGTGGTGGATTAACATAATTCACCCACGGAACTATGGGTGGGGTTTATTGTTCCACACGGACACTTTTACTGCACATACTTGAGAGTTGTTGTTTATCTCGTGCTGTTTGGAGTGTTTACTTGCGACCTGTTCCATGTCAATTAAACGTCAAGTTTTGACATTTGATACACCGCCTCCGACTCCCGTCTCTCGGCACTACAATGTACAGTTTGATGTCTTATTGTATTCTGGTGATTGATTGGCCTATTGGTCTTAAGGAGGACATCCTCCCTAGCAGTCAATTTTAACATGGAAATGCGTTCGAATGGAAGTCAATCGAGGTGTACGGAGGACGGTAGCTACTTGTCCTCTCTACCATCCTCCATTCCCCATACATTTCCGTTGCAGCATGGGGCGGTGTTGAGACTTAAGCGTTGACAATGGTTGTATGCATTTTAGATGCATAGAATGTATTTGAAGGTGATTTTTCAGCAAAAGGTGTCCATGGGCTGAAAAAGACCCCTGCTCTTGACATTATCTAACTGATCTATACCAAGCATTTCATGGACATTACCATGGCATATAAATATAAAAGGATGATGATGATGATAAAATGATGGCAAAAGCTGGGTCCCCTTGAGATTTTAGTCTGGACTCAAGAAGAGACAGAAGGTCCCTGGCCAAGGATCTTAAACTGCAAATGTGCGTAAGGGGTTAAAAGGTCTGAAATCTATTCCTGAGCCAGGTCATGGTGAGCCTTAAAAGTAATCCTAAAACAAAAGAGAGCCAATGTAACAAAGCTAAAACTGGTGGTCATACCTCTTAGTTTTGGTTAAAAGCCTAGCAGCCTAATTCTGTACAGCCTGTAGTCGTGTAAAATGTAAATGTAAATGTATTTTTAAAGGGGCTGCCATAAATATCCCATCCAATCCACAGCCAACCCCACCTACAACTCAACAGAAACGTGAAACACAACAGGGGATACAGCACCACCCTCAGGCAGGGAGGGTCAACAGCACAGATAACACACACTGTGAAATACACATTATGAGCCAGGGTCATAACACCCCCCCACCTAAGATCAAACATTTTACCCCCAAAAGAAATGTTTGACCCTGCACGAGGCAACGTATCAACTACCAGATTAACAACTCCTTTTATGTGGTGGATGTTGATGATGTTGATGACGGCGCCGTACGTGATGGCTGCCGTGTTGCGAGCTCTCGTAAGCTGACAAGGTTTTTTGTTATTTGCTGGTTGGACCAATCAGAGTCTATGCTGCAGGATTGTTTTGATCACGTGGACTGGGATATGTTCAGGGTTGCGTCGGACAATAACATCAGCGAGTACGCGTCCTCAGTCACCGGGTTCATCAAGAAATGCATAGATGACGTTGTTCCGACTAAATCGGTTCGGATTTATCCCAACCAGAAACCATGGATTAATGGCGATGTTCGCGCCGCACTCCGCACGCGTAACGCCGCCTTTGACTCCGGGAATATGGTGGAATATACGAGAGCCCGCTACGACCTCCGCAAGACCATTGGCTCTGCCAAGCGGGAGTATAAGAACAGGGTGGAGGACAAATTCAAGAGCCACGACATGAGGGTGTGTGGAAGGGCTGCAGACAACACAAGACTTCAGAGGGGGGAACCAGCGGTGTAGAGAACTCCTCTACCTCCTTCCCTGGGCGAGCTAAACACCTTCTTCGCCCGATTCGACGTGAAACGGCAGCCCGCCGAAGTCAGCGCTGCCTGAGGAGGCCAGCCTGCCTGAACATCTCAGAGGCTGACGTGCGCAGAGCCTTCAAGCGGGTGGACATCCGGAAGGCGGGGGGCCCAGACACATCCGGGGCGCGTCCTCAGAGCATGCGCAGAACCAGCTGGCAGGAGTCTTCCGCAGACATCTTCAATCCTGTCCCTGTCCCAGGGCTGTTGTTCCCGAGGTCTTCAAGATGTCCATCCATCGTGCCTGTCCCTAAACACCCCAGGTAACCTGCCTGAATGACTGGAGACCCGTAGCCTCACCTCGATTGCCAGTAATGCTTCGAGAGGCTGGTCAAGGACTTCATTTGTTCCATGTTGCCTGCCACGCTGGACCCATGGCAATTTGCGTACCGTCAAAACAGATCCACCGACGACGCCATTGCCATGGCACTTCACACCGCCCTCTCTCACCTGGAGGGGAAGAACTGTTGTGTGAGAATGCTGTTTGTGGACTTCAACTCAGCGTTCAACACGATAGTTCCTGCCAAGCTCGACACCAAGCTCAGGAGTCTAGGCCTGCACCCGACCATGTGCAGCTGGATGGTGCCAAGAAAACAACCTCGCCCTCAACGTCAAGAAGACCAAGGAGCTGATCGTGGACTACAGGAAGCGGAGAGGAGAGCACGCCCCCATCTCCATCGACGGTGCTGCAGTAGAGAGGGTCAGCAGCTTCAAGTTCCTCGGCGTGCACAACTCCGAGGACCTCACATGGACCACGCACACCACACACGTGGTGAAAAAGGCGCCTGTATTTCCTCAGGCGACTGAGGAAATTCAACATGTGCCCCCGCATCCTCAGAACATTCTACTCCTGTACCATCGAGAGTGTTCTTACAGGATGCATCACCGTCTGGTACGGGAACTGCACCGCACTGGAGCGTAAAACACTACAGAGGGTGGTGCGGACGGCCCAGTACATCGTTGGAGGTGAGCTTCCCTCTCTCCTGGATATATACACCAGGCGGTGCGTGGCCAAGGCCAAACAGATTATTAAAGACAATAACCACCCCAGCCACGAACTGTACACACTTCTACCGTCAGGCAGGCGATACCGCAGTATCAAGTGATGAGCAGACTCAGAGACAGCTTCCACAGTCAGGCCATCAGGCTGCTGAACAAGTTCGGCATCAATGTCTAAATGCTAGTGCTAAGTGTTACTGCTAGTGCTAGTCCTGGTGATAAGTTGTTACTGCTGGAGCTAGTGCTGGTAGCAGTGCTAAGTGTTGGTGCTAGTGCTGGTGTTACTGCTAGTGCTGGTCCTGGTGCTAGTGTTACTGCTGGTGCTGGTGCTAGTACTGGTGTTAGTGCTAGTCCTGGTGCCAACTGCTGGTGCTAGTGTTGTGTTGACTGTCTGGGAAGGTATTCTGTGACATTCTGTGAATGTCAGCATATAACAATGTATATTTTAGTACATTGATTTATATGTGTATTGCTCACCTGGATATTTTTACTGTATATTCCATTTCATTTTATATTTCATTTACTTATTTTACATAGAAATTCTATTTATAGTTCTATTTCTATTTTGCACAGTTCTATTTCTATTTTGTAGTTATATTCTATTTTGTATTCCTTTATAATTACTGTCGGCTGTCGGGCGTTTTGCACAAAAAGTTTTTCACTCACTGCTTATACTCACGTGTAAATTGTGAAGTGACAATAAAAATACTTGAACTTGAACTTGAACTGGATCTCCATTAAAAGCCTTTAATAATAACGACCAGTGCATAAGTCGCTGATTGTTATTACGCATACGGGAAGGAACACCTTCCCAGGAACTGAGACCACCGTGCCTGGCGGGAATTGAGGCGTCTGGCAGCCCGGATGAAGGTCAGGTTCTTGTGATCGGACCAGACGAGTGTGGTGTGCTCCGAGCCCTCCAGCCAGTGGCGCCACTCCTCAAAGGCCGCCACCACAGCCAGCAGCTCCCGGTTTCCTATATCGTAATTCTCCTCGGCCGGGTAAAACCGGCGGGAGAAAAAGGCACAGGGGTGCAGCTTCTGGTCCTCCGCTGACCGCTGGGATAGGACAGCACCGAGGCCTGAACTCAGAGGGACGTGAGAGCCTGGTAGCCAGGGGGAACTCAGGGGGATGTGAGAGCCTGGTAGCCAGGGGGAACTCAGGGGAACTGAGAGCCTGGTAGCCAGGGGGAACTCAGGGGGATGTGAGAGCCTGGTAGCCAGGGGGAACTCAGGGGAACATGAGAGCCTGGTAGCCAGGGGGAACTCAGGGGAACGTGACAGCCTGGTAGTCAGGGGGAACTCAGGGGAACGTGGGAACTCAGGGGAACGTGAGAGCCTGGTAGCCAGGGGGAACTCAGGGGAGCCGGAACACCGTATGCCTGGTCCAAGGCGGCGCACAGAGGAGCGTGAAGGGCGCGTAGCGGGAGGTGAGAACGGCGGACGTGGAGGCGAGGACGAGCGAGCCGTAACATTGTGTTCCCCAACATTTACATCATGCTGCATATTCAATGATGGCCATCAGCGTGAATTCTGCGACACCTTAGTATGTCCAAATACATGCATATTTGTATCTCACATACTAATAGTACACCATAAAACTGTATATACTGTGGTGCAGGAAGCAGTTTCGGACACAACCGCTAATTGCTGCTAACTTTTGCTGTGTGCAATGTGTTGGTTATGGTTCCTCTGCACATGTGGGTCACTTCAGCACTGTGACCAGTCAGACTGGAATCTGATATTGGCCACAGTTAAACAATAATGTCAACAGCCAAACACCTTCAAGACTTCTACCACTGATAACATGTTGTGATGACTTATTTTAACCACAAATGTGTGATCACTTATGCCATCAACAGTGCGTAGTATGTTTTTTCCCATCAAATCTTCAAAGATAATCTCATAACCTTGCTAATACTCTGTTGTACATACAACAGGTTTTTTGTTATATAAAAGTAAAGATACACTCTGAACGCCATGTCCTGTTGTGTGTGGTGTAAGCTGTGTGTGTTGACGGGGGAAGACTCACCTGGCCCTTCATCCTCCAGGCATAACAACAGTACTGACGATGACCACCATCAACACCCATCTGAGGGAGACGCTGCCGAAGATCCCTTACGTCAAGGCCATCGACATTTACCTCATGGGCTGCTTCGTCTTCGTCTTCCTGGCCCTGCTGGAGTACGCCTTCGTCAACTACATCTTCTTCGGACGGGGGCCGCACCTGCAGAAGAAGATAGCTGAGAAGGCGGCCAAGACCAACAACGAGAACAAGAGCCGGCTGGAGAGCAACAAAGTGCAGGTGGGTGGAGATGAACACATTGGCGGAGCCTACATATGTTCTGTGTATCTGTAGCTTGTAGCTAGCTAGCAATAAATGTGTCATCTAATAATAAATAATACATGTAAGGTATATCAAAGAACAAGTGTGTGTTAAACAGTTTTAAGGCGTGATGTGGAGGTGAAGAACCAGAGCGAGATGAACCTCTGCTTTGCGTTGGATTGTTGCCTCAGAGAAACCATTAAACGCACACCTGTGAGTTGATTATCCCGCTTATACCATGGTCCATAGCCAACAATATAAAATCAAAGCATTCACACATTTTGATGAAAGCTTTGCACTCAAAATCTAAAGGTCATGAAGCAAGATCTTACAGTTGTCATGACAAGGAAGAACTCCAGTCCCTTTTACAACCAGACCATGGTATAAGTCAAAATAATAAGTGTTACTCAATCACGGATCATAAATAATCTAAAAATCTAATAAAATGTGCCTGACTGTCACAATCACAACCTCAACAAAAATGGATTGTGTGAAAGATGTACAATCATTACTCCCCCCCCCCCACCCCCCCCACCCCCCCCCCCCCCAGGTGGACGCCCACGGCAACATCCTGCTGACCAACCTCACCAACGACATGAGCGGCGCCGACATGATGGGGGCACTGAACGACCCGCGGGTCACAATGTTCTCCTATGACAGCGCCAGCATACAGTACCGCAAGCCCATGACCAGCCGGGACCTGTACGGCCGGCCCGCCCTGGACAGGCCCATGGCCCCGCACAAGAAGAGCCGTTTGCGGAGGCGGGCCTCGCAGCTCAAGGTGAAGATCCCGGACCTGACGGATGTCAACGCCATAGACAAGTGGTCCCGTGTCATCTTCCCCATCACCTTCACCTTCTTCAACCTGGTCTACTGGCTCTACTACGTCCACTAGAGCGGGGGGACGGCATCAGGCCCCCCAAAAAACACCCGACTGGCACTTTGCTTACGTCAGTTAGGTACATGTACAGTGAGAAAAAATAAGAGTGTGTGTGGGGGAGGAGGGGACGGGGGTGAGGGGAGGAGGGGAGGGCGGGGTGAACATATTCAACCAGTTTGTATAAATTCTATTGCTGAATACACACAAATCGTCCCCCAGATGTCTTTTCAATGTAAATACGATTTAATATATAATATATAAATATACATATATATAAGAGAAATATAATTTAATAAATTATCTCACCTTTTGATCTATTCATCGGTACAAAAAAATTAAATAGAGAAATTAAGCTAAGGCATTTTAAAACACACACGTTCTTCTGTTTTGGATTTTGTGCCAAAGGTTTTATTCCTTCACATGAAGAGACGATGCTTTTTCCTTTATTCGGTGTCCTTTCTCTCTGCTTACTTTATCGCACTCTGCATGCAGGTTAAACACAGCTTTTATTTGCCAATACATACAAAATTAAAAAAGAGACAAGAAAATATGAGCCCAGTGCAAAATGAGTGGGTAAGAACTAGTTTTTAATCATAAATTAAAACTGATGTTATTATTGAAACAAATAGATTCTTGCTGTGTAAAACCTTTCTGTGCGATTGACAAGGTATTGCAAAGTATGGCGAGATGACATACTCTAAATTGGTCAAAGTGGATTGTTTGAGTTGGATGGTTAGACTGAAGTGACTCAGCCATGGTCATCATACCATGGCATCAGACCACCGTTTGTATTGTGTCAGATGAACAGCAGGTGACATTTTTTTACAAATGACTTTGTTTTTTCCGTTATCCGTATCCTTATGCTGAGCGCATGTCTGCTCTTTTGCACAGTACAATTTGCTTTATTTATTTTTTTCATTGCAGGGGAATATTTAGCCCCTTATACTGTATGCTTTTAAACAATCATTGCAATTAAGGTTAGTCCTGGTCAAAATGTTTAATGTAACTTGACCAATAGTTATACAAAAACAAATTTGTGCACATTTCTAACTAGAATATTCTCACAGTGTCTGTGAGCATGTATATTGTTATTTTCTTTAAAAGAAATCAGGTAAAGAATGACCTATGATGTCACCATACATTTGAAAGTAACATTTTAAAAACTTGAGGCCCCAAAAACACCCTCTGTTAATATTTATTGAACGATGAACCGTCCCAAATCTCAGTTTTTAAAGTGGTTGCCAAGGAGGGCCACCAGGGATGAATTGCTGGTCAAAATTGTCAGATAACGGTCCTATGTAATTATACTGCATATTTAAATAATTGAAAAGTTCTATTAAAATTACATATATATTATGTAAAACACATTCCTTTTTTGGCTGTAATTGCTTGTTTAAAAGTTTGTTTTCTATAGTTGCATATAGAGCTAGGCTGCATGATGTGGTCGCCCAAGACTAAACAAACGAGGAACTGCCCCTGGATGCAGCTTTACGTAAGCCCGCCAATCAACATCCTTTTGAAAAATGTAACATTTTTTAGATTAACATCAAATAAAGGGATGTTGTTGACATTGTCAGGCGGTACATTCTATCACAACAGCATCGCAACAGCATCCCATTCAGTCGTGTTGATTCATTTGAGAAACACAAGTTAGTTCCCCATCATTTGAAGATAAATTGTCTGTCTTTTGTCTTTGGTTTTATGAGTGTTGCTTATTCATATTATTATGGACCTTGCTGTGTCAAAAGGGGCTATATTATTAAATCAGGACAAATAAGATAAGTAAGAAGGACAGCGTTATTCATCCTATGGCTATAATTGTGCTGGTGTGAAAGAGGGTAATTAATGTCACAATAAGTGCTGGTGGGAGGTCTCGATTGGCTGCTTCAAGACGATGAAAGAGAGAGGACTTTAAAGCATTTTTGTGTTCGAAAAAGCCCAAGTGATGTGTGCTGAGGTTGTGTCATCATGAACAGCAACTGGGATGGTCGGAATATAACAAATAAAAAGTGAAACTTCCTGATGCACTCTGACAGAACAACCCCTCTTCTCACAGACACTGTTTAGTATTATCATCTGCTGATGTTAAATGTGACAAATTCATCCAGCCAACTCATCTATTTGATAGTCATTGTGGAAATAGGACCTACAGCATGTTGATTTGACTTTGTATGTTGGCAATCGTGTGAGACGGCATATTGCAGAGTCACTTTGACAAGCACCTCAGATCTACCAACAGGTTCGTCCATCAATAGGTGTACCAAAAATGAAACTAAACTGAACTAAAGTTTAGTCCCAAAATGCTAAAGTCGCATCTGTATTGCCGTCTTCATGTCACACAAATCTTCACCAGCAAAAGTGGCACCTGCATCATAAGCATTAGTCAGATTCAAATATGCAGTATGACTCCCCCAAAAATATCCCTAAGGGCGGATTATTTTTTTATTGTAATACTGGAATAATGCCAAGTAGATGAATCCGACTGGAACTTCTTGTGTTATCAGGGCTCATCAAAAAAACAATAAAACATTTCATGAAAAAAATATAAAAAGGCAAAACCAGATTATACTGGACACAATAGTGTGCTCTCCTCATGGCTAAATATTGTGCCTTTAATAATCTCAATATTTTCACAGGGTTTAACATAATGTATATCTATTGCATAGGACTACAAAAAAATGTTTTTTAAGTCAAAGTAGTAAGCAAAGACTTGGAAGTAACTGAGCAACGGACACCAAGGACATTTCTGGGGTTCTCACAATGAAAACAAATCCAACACTAAATAAATGCACAGTGTTAAGAGAATAGACTATAGTAAGACATTCCAGCATTTTGATGACAATCGGAGTTCAATGCTGAAAAAGAGAAGATACTGTATATATCCTGCGATTGATGTTTTTCCATGCTCTTGCATTTTCTAAGCATCGCAGAATAGATGGACTGCATTAGCTTTTTCCACAATAAAAGGGGCCCTGAAGCACCACAGGTCTCTTGTTCTGCAGGAGAAGCAAATGGGCCCCTCAAACAGCTGGTTCCCCCACGAGGCTCTCGAGACATGAAAGACCATGCCGATCTCTATTGTGTAAAACTACTGTAAATTTGTATCTCTTTTGCCCTATATGTGCTCTGATGTGTACTGGCTGTGTGAATGCTGAGAGTGTGTTAGAGTGCATGTAGTATAGTGTGTGTGTATGGGGGGGGTGGGGGGGTTTCAAGGGTGCACATGTGCACATGTTGGGATGGGAAAGATATGTTCATGTGTGTGTAAGTGGAAGACAACACAAAACACGCCTTTGTTTTAAAATGTAAGAACTTTAAATAATAGCCTTGAAATAAAATGACCAACCTCTCTGCCAATGCAGTTCAACAATGTGCATTTGATTTGAAATAACATTGTTAGTTTTCTTTTGTTCATTTGTGCATTAGAGTAGGATTTACATTGAATATTGGTCTGCTGAAGAATGATTGGCCAACAGTTGACCACAACTCAGTTACTCTCCAAGTAACAGGAATTACTTCGGCTGCACAATGGCAGTAACTGCCAGTGTAGTTTGATTACTAGTAATTACTTTAACATTGTTTTTACAGCTATGATGAAGCCCTGTAAAGGACAAAAAAATGTGTGCTGGCTGCTGGCTTGTCTTTCAGTAGACACGTGCAAGTGTTTGGAGTACTTGTAATTTATTTGATGCATTTTCTTCTGAGGCAGTTTCTCCAAGTTTCTAATAGTTTGAAGTGCAAGTCCAAGTTATGATGCTAAAGGTACAATTATTGCAGCATTTGGAACCTTGCTTCCTGAAAACGCTGTTGAATTATACAAGGTTGAAAGCTCTATATAAGGCTATGAGCTCTTAAATATATAAGGCTAGGAGCTCTTAAATATACAAGGATGAAAATGTGGGAGAATTCTACAGTAGATGCTTGACACCATACACACCAAAATGTGAAATATGTAAATATGGCAGATAGGAACTGATTTAATTCAGGCAGGCAACAATAAATGGTTTGCAAGCAACTTTACATTTCGGGGTGGCAGCAGAATATATGCCCCCAAAAATAGTAGTAAACATTTTAATTAACATAAAAACATCAATAATAGATTTGAAAAAGCGTGTTCAGCATTAAAAACACCCTGTTACAATTACCCTGGTTAGTATATGGTTGTGTGTCTCAACTGCTGGGGGCCAGTTAGGCTATTAAATGTGAAGTGGTAGAGTGAAGAGCAAGGCAATCGCTGTTCACCATTGCCCCATTTCCCTGACATGGCATCCGTTAATTGACCAGAAGTCCTTGCCCTGGACAAAGCATGTACACCGCCTCAACCCAGGCACGTACCAAGGCCATTTCTTGCGGGCCCTCCTTACTCTCTGCTCACAGAGTGCTACGGAAGAACAGACACAAAAGACAGCGAGAGGCCACACAACACAGTTTGCATCATCGTCAACATCATTGTCACAATGTTACAAAAACAATTATAAATCCAGGCTGTGAATCTATTGTTACAAGCACGTGCCTATAATCTATCTCAGATTTCTAGAATTTGCTTCCCAGCTTTCAAAAGAAGGGATCATCCTAATTGTCCATAAATAGGTGAATTGTCACAAAAATGCACACCAACATACATTGGTAATACAATGTCTACTATCAATGTAAGTCCACTTTCAATATTATCAAGATCTTAATCCCATCCTTCTTTAGGGTCGGTTTCCAAAATCCAAAATGTACCTACATTAAATGCCATTAAAGAGCCCACATCCATCAAAATATCCATCTTGTGCTTATTCATAATTGGATTATTCCCCATTAATAACGGGACAGGCTGGAAATCACAGACGGGAGTGTATTCAAGACCAGACCTGAATGTGTACACATCACTGGATACATTAACAAGCTGGTGGAGGAATGCATTCCCACCAAGACTATTTGCTCATTTCCAAACAGGAAACCATGGATGAACCCTAACATCAATATTAAGCTAAGGGAATGGAGTACCGCCTTTACTTTTTACTTTGACTCTAATCTCTACAAGACCACCAAGTATGACCTTAGGAAGGCCATCAAAACTGCTAAAACGGATTACAAAAATGAACTGGAATCAAAGTATGGGGGCTCAGACACCAGGCACATGTGGCAAGGACTGCGGGCCATCACCGACAACAACAGGAGCCTGAGGACTACGTACTGCAGCTGACTGAGCCCGAGGTCCGAAGAACCTTCAGGAGGGTGAAAGCTGGGAAAGCAGCCGGCCCAGATGGAGTTCCACCCCACGTCTTCAAGACCTGCGCAAGACCAACGCATCACTGCAGGAGTCTGCCTTTCCAGTGTGCTTCAAAAAGACAACCATTGTACCGTTACCTAAGAAGACCAAGGTAACAGGCCTCAATGACTATTGTCCAGTGGCTTTAACACCTATAGCCATGTAGTGCCTGGAGAAGTTGGTCATGACACACATAAACAGCATTATCAGAGGGAGAACCAGCGGTGTAGAGAACTCCTCTACCTCCCTCCCAGGCGAGCTAAACACCTTCTTTGCTCGGTTCGACGTGAATGGCAGCCCGCCGAAGTCAGCGCTGCCTGAGGAGAGCAGCCTGCTGAACATCTCAGAGGCTGACGTGCGCAGAGCCTTCAAGCGAGTGGACATCCGGAAGGCGGCAGGCCCAGACCACATCCCGAGGCGCGTCCTCAGAGCATGCACGGACCAGTTGGCAGGAGTCTTCGCAGACATCTTCAACCTGTCCCTGTCCCAGGCTGTTGTTCCCGAGGTCTTCAAGATGTCCATCATTGTGCCTGTCCCGAAACACCCCAAGGTAACCTGCCTGAATGACTGGAGACCCGTAGCCCTCACCTCGATTGTCAGTAAATGCTTCGAGAGGTTGGTCAAGGACTTCATTTGTTCCATGTTGCCTGCCACGCTGGACCCATGGCAATTTGCGTGCCGTCAAAACAGATCCACCGACGACGCGATTGCCATGGCACTTCACACAGCCCTCTCTCACCTGGAGGGGAAGAACTGTTGTGTGCGAATGCTGTTTGTGGACTTCAGCTCAGCGTTCAACACAATAGTTCCTGCCAAGCTCGACACCAAGCTCAGGGGTCTAGGCCTGCATCCGACCATGTGCAGCTGGATACTGGACTTCCTGTCGGGCCACCGCCAGGTGATGAGGATGGGCAGCACCACCTCAGAGCCACTGACCCTCAACACTGGAGCCCCTCAGGGATGCGTGTTGAGCCCTCTCCTCTACTCCCTGTACACCCACGACTGCATGGCTATGCACAGCTCCAACGTCATCATCAAGTTTGCTGACGACACGACAGTGTTGGGTCTGATCGCCGACGACAACGAGACAGCCTACAGGGAGGAGGTCGGATCACTGGCACAGTGGTGCCAAGAGAATAACCTCGCCCTCAACATCAAGAAGACCAAGGAGCTGATCGTGGACTACAGGAAGCGGAGAGGAGAGCACGCCCCCATCTCCATAAACGGGGTTGCAGTAGAGAGGGTCAGCAGCTTCAAGTTCCTCGGCGTGCACATCTCCGAGGACCTCACATGGACCACGCACACCACACACGTGGTGAAAAAGGCCCAACAACACCTGTATTTCCTCAGGCGACTGAGGAAATTCAACATGTGCCCCTGCATCCTCAGAACATTCTACTCCAGTACCATCGAGTGTTCTCACTGGATGCATCACCGTCTGGTACGGGAACTGCACCGCACTGGAGCGTAGAACACTACAGAGGGTGGTGCGGACGGCCCAGTACATCGTTGGAGGTGAGCTTCCCTCCCTCCTGGATATACTGTATACACCAGGCGGTGCTTGGCCAAGGCGAAACGGATTATCAAAGACAATAACCACCCCAGCCACAAACTGCTAGTTCTAATTGTTACTGCTAGTGCTACTGCTAGTGCTAGCTCTGGTGTGCTAGTGCTAAGTGTTACTGCTAGTGCTACTGCTTAGTGCTAGTCCTGGTGCTAAGTGCTAGTGCTACTGCTTAGTGCTAGTCCTGGTGCTAAGTGCTAGTGCTACTGCTTAGTGCTAGTCCTGGTGCTAAGTGCTAGTGTTACTGCTGGTGCAAGTGCTGGTAGTAGTGCTAAGTGTTGGTACCGGTGCTACTGCTACTGCTAGTGCTAGTGTTACTGCGAGTGCTAGTGTTACTGCTAGTGCTAATCCTGGTGCTAATTGCTGGTGCTAGTGTTGTTCTAGTGTGTTCTAGTGTGACTGTCTGAGGAAGTATTCTGTGACATTCTGTGAATGTCAAAATATAACAATGTATATTTTACTACATTGATGTATATGTGTATTGCTCCCCGTAATATTTTTTGTATACTTTATTTTATCTTATACAGTTTTCTTTTGTTTAGTTTTTTGGTAACTTGTTAATATAGTTTTCTATTCTATTTCTATTTCTATTTGTATTCTTTTATAACTGCGGTCGGCTGTCGGGCGTTTTGCACATAAGATTTTCACTCACTGCTTATACTTGTGTAAACTGTGAAGTGACAATAAAAATACTTGACTTGACTTGACTTATTCCCGACTCCTCAGACCCACTCCAGTTCGCATACAGACCAAACAGGACTGTGGACGACGCCATATGCCTGACACTACACACTGCCCTGGAACACCTAGACAATTGGACGATTGCATTAGTTGACTATTATTTTACTTACAATTCCAATGCAGGCACTGTCACTGTACTGTACTGCACTTGTCACTTATTTATTATGATACTTTACCATCACATGTTGCTGCTACTATCTGCTAGTTACCAATTTTATGCTTGTATAAAAATATTTCTGGACTGCAGACGGACACTTTTCATACATTTTTGCACCAACAGCCGACAGAGTATTATGACTTTACTTGTCACTTTCTCCCGAACTTATTAGTACTATATTACTAATTGTTCAGTTGTTTTCGCATTTATGTTTCTAAGAATATTGTTTATAAACTTCTATTGTACTTACTAGGTGCTGTTACTAATTGTTTAGAGTTGTTTAGAATTGATGTTTAGAAGAGGAGCAGGAGTGAATAAGCATTCCATTTTACCTGTCACATACATCTTGAATCTAACATGTTGAATAAAATGCAATGGTTAAAAATGTATGTGCGGATATTAATAATCCTAAATATTGGCAATACTTATAAATGAATGAATTGGGACACAATAATTCATTGTCAACATTTATTGCACAAAATATGTTACATGCTATAGGGGAATGCTTGAAAGTTTAAAAGACCATTATAAAACTGTTCATCTAACTGATTTGAGACTATATACGTAAATTAAGCTAATACTGTGGTTATTATGTATTCTGACAAATCACCGCAGCACCATCACACATGAACATTTTTTCACAATGATGACATCACAGGCGTCCTACTTGCTGTTCCTCGGGGCCCCATACGAGATCCCCGTTATTTCAGCTGCAACACAACCTGCCAAGGCAATGAGTGCGTGACATTACATCAGCAGAGTCGGACATTTAAAGCGGAAAGCTAAAAAAGACCCCTGTGCCATCTAGTGGTTAAAAGGCGTGACAGAGATATAGAGCAGATGTTCTCATTGCTTGTAATACTCATATCGCATGTCTCTGAGGGCATCCAATCAGGCATTGGTGTGTGGAACTGCAGGCAAGCCACTGATGAGTACAGCCATGACTAAATATTTATTTTCTACATTTAATAGCTGATCACACTGTGGTCATGTGATCTGCTGAAACATGGCTTCCCTTTTTATGTCTCAATTGCTGTAATAGAAGACATGGTGTTAAAGTTCAAGCTAGTATTGAAGTTAATATTCAAGTTTATTCTAAAGTATGGTATTTGACCACTTGAATTTAGTAAACATTGAAGGAATCCAAGACATCCGGTATTCCAACTAATTTGAGGAATATACTGTACCTACACCTCAGATCAGACAACAAGTATACAAAATAGAAGACTGTTGAGTCTCCTAAAAAGGAAATACTGGACCCATCATATTGACAAAAACAGCAAGTGATTTGGGAGTCAATGTATGTATCTGGTCAGTCTCACCAACATACACAGATACCTTAATATATTTTGTACATTCAGTATTGGTATGATGTCGCTATTGATCAGATACTTTATGCATAATTCATGTCATTACATTTTGAGAAAACATTTCTCACTCACTCACTACCTTGTTGGCTGCTTCGAGAGAGCTGATGAGTGTGTGCAACTCCTCCCTGCTCATCTCTATGGAAACAGGCCGCAGAGCTCCGTCCTCTCGCACATACAGGCTGAGATTGAGAAGCGGCGTCTGGAGTGAAGAAATCTTATCGCTGGACAAGACTAACTGCAGAGGACGACACAGAGACAAGCAGAGCTCCAAGTCAGAGACGGAGAAGTATCATCGGCAGCACCTCTCACAAACCTTTGTGGATTTCAGCATCTCAGAATGAAATTAACCAAAAACAAAGCAATACATACAATAACATACATTACATTTGTTTTGAAAGAAGGCTGCATAGTATTCTGCTGTTGGTGAGGGGGAAAAAAACCGTATTTTCTTAAAGCTAAGCTAGTGTTGGGAGAGGATACTTAAAGCTAATCTTGCAGCAGTGCTTGTAGAGCTAATTCTCTTAAACTAACTTATTGCAGTGTTGGTTTTGGCTATTGCTGTGGTAGTGATACTTTCTTAAAAGCTATTATTGTAGTAGTTATTCTCAAACTAACCTATTGCAGTGTTGGTATTGTTGTTGCAGCGCTGATAGAGCTGTTTAGATTTTAACTTGACCAAAGTACTTTTCAAAGTAACAGTGATAGTCAAAGTAATAGTGGTCTAAACTGCTATTGTTATGCTGAGTGGGTCAATCAGCCATTTTCGGGCATTCAACTGTAGTCAATTGACTTGATTGCAAGGAGGAGCTTAAGCCTGCATGAGCCCCCCTTGCAGACTTAGCTGTAAATACAGAGCTAGCATTTCAGCGTCAGCTGTAGGGTCAGGCCCCGCTAGCGAAGAACCTGTCGAACAAAGACAAGGGCGTCTTTCTGCGAGAGTCCGTCCAGGGAGTCCTACAGCTACAGCTTCTTCCCGCCACCCATCCTAGCCATGTCTAGACTCCATTACAGTCAGGACATCCTACTGTAGCAGATGTCGCCGAAGGCCCTCCACTCGGTGCTGCATCTGCTCCAATCTCCTCTACCCAACGATCTCAACCTACACAGACCTTGATGTGAGAGGGGGACTCTGGAATTGCCAATCGGCGGTCAAGAAAACTGAGAACATTCTGGCCTATACCGCCCTCCAGTCTCTTTCTGCTCTCACTGAGACCTGGATCATCCCGGAAAACACAGCCATTCCAGCCGCCCTCTCCACTGCCTACTTTTTCTCCCACACCCCGCGACGCACTGGGCAAGGTGTGGGAACGGGACTCCTCATCTCCCCAAAGTGGTCATACCAGGTCCTTTGCCTGGAACACCTGACCAGATCGGCACTTGAACTCCATGCTGTGTCTGTTACCCTTCCAATCAAGCTCAACATTGCTGTGATCTACCGACCACAAGGGCCTCTCTGTGACTTTATTGACGAGGTGGATGCCCTCCTCAGCAGTTTCCCTGAAGACCCCACTTGTCATTCTGGGTGACTTCAACATCCAGCCAGAGAAATTACAATCGCCTGAATTCATAAACCTTTTTGCCACATTTGGCTCGACGCTCACCTCTTCTCCTCCACCCACAGAGCTAGGAACCAACTTGACCTTGTCTTCACATGGTCCTGCACCACTTTGGTACTGCGTTACCCCCCTCCCTGTGTCTGACCATTCTGTTGCCTTCTCCCTCCCCCTAAAATATCCCACCTCCCTCTCCCCTACTCCTTACATCGCCACCTCCCGCAGAAACTCTGACATCCTCTCTCTCTGTTCACTCACCTCCAGACCAGCATGATCCTCTCCTCCCACTCCATGGCTGTCTGAAGCTCTATGTGCTTGTAGAGCAGAGCTACGGGCAGCTGAGAGAAAAATGTAGGAAATCAGACTCTGCTGATGATCTCTCACTCCCTCCACCACCTCAGATTTCACCAAATCTGCCTTCTATCTTACAAAGATCAACTCTTCCCGCCTCCAACCCGAGGAAACATTTCTCCAAGTTCTCTTCCCTCCTCAACCCCCCCACTCTTCCTCCCTCTTCCCTCAAGGACATCACCTCCTCTTTCACCCCTGCTGCTATCCTCCCTCCCCTTACTCTCGCCGCTCTCTCCTCTGAAGCAGTTAACAGGCTTGTTGCATCCAACCATGCCAACACCTGCCCCCTTGACCCAATCCCATCCTCCATTCTCCAAGAAATCTCAGGCGATATCCTGCAATTGCTCACTACCCTAATCAACACCTCCTCAATTCTGGCCTGTTTCCAACCGCCTTTAAGACTGCCAGAATGAAGACGCTCCTCAAGAAACCCACCCTTGGCACCACAGACTCCAGGAAAACAACCTGCTAGACCGTCATCGGTCAGGGTTCAAGGCTGCACACTCCACGGAGACGGCCCTACTCGTGGTAACTGAGACCCTCAATGTTGCCAGAGGTCCCGCTCATCTGTGATCATCCTTCTTGACTTGTCTGCTGTGTTCGACACAGTGAAACACCAGATCCTCCTGTCCATTCTGGCAGAGCTTGGCATTGCTGGATCTGCGTTATCCTGGTTCACTTCCTACCTGACAGATTGCACCCATCAGGTCACATGGAATGGCTCCCTGTCCAGCTTGTCCCTGTCCTCGCACCCTTGACACCGGAGTTCCCCAAGGCTCAGTACTCGCACCACTTCTGTTCTCCTTATACACTAGATCTCTAGGCTCTGTAATTACATCCCACGGCTTTTCTGTTTCTTTCCTTCCCCCCCTCTGACACCCAAATCGCAACACATCTCTCAATGCCTGACTGACATCAGCAAATGGACGACTGCCTTCATGTTGGGGAAAGACTGCCCTCAGATGGACCTACTTGTCACCATTGAGGACTTCAAAGTCTCCCCTTACCGACTGCAAGGAATCTTGGCGTGGTACTGGATGGCCAGCTGTGCTGCAATGCCAACATGACTTCTGTGACGCGTAGAATTGCCTCTGTGGCTGTAGAATTGCTCTCTACAACATCCGCAGGATCCACAGGCAGTCTTATAAGTCTCAACTCTTCGTGTTTGTACATCTGGCATGTTAATAGTACTTGCCATTGTTTAGCATATAGTCTGGACAGTACTTGTATGGCAATACACTGTTATGTTGCAAATCAATGCATGGCGGCATACTGACCGCCATGCATTGATTCCAAAAGACGAAAGTGCTATATTTCCATTGTTTACAATTGAGGTAGGCACGCTCACGCCAAATGTTTTTTGGTAGACACTGTATGAAAGATATGTCATTTTGAGAAATTACACATCTGTATTGGTAAAAGATGTCCAAGCGAAGCCAGGAGCGTTACGGTTAAAATGGTTTGATCAGCCAAAATGATATGGTCCTTGTTACGGCCTTGACTTCAACCTTGCATTGGATTACTCGGTGGTGGTAGACTGCTTCTCCCTGATTTGTTGCTTCTTGAGGATGAATGAGTGAGCATGTATGGTTCACACTGTAAATGCTAGGCTAATGCTTTAATACATGTCGATAGGTGGAAATAACCAATAACCAAAAAAAGGATGTTGTGACAAACCAAATAAAGAATGCAATTCTAATTCCAAAATTGAATTGAATATTTAAGAAAAAAACTACGGATAAATGAAAAAGGTAAGCATGAACCCGTCTTCGCCTGGCGAATACGGATGACTTCATTACCACGGTAAGATTGCCTGTATTACTCTGACACTAGGAGAATTTATTATATACACTTCTATATCTTGGCTCCTACAGTCCTCATCAACAAACCTGATAGATGGTGGTAGTACTGCTTGGCTGAGCAGCAGGGAGAACAAGGCCTTCCTACCTAAAGCAGCAAGGGAGGGGGTTGAGCGGTGGTGGGGTGAAGTACCTTTAACTGCCAATCAAAGTCCTGCAGAGTGGCGTTGGATGTCAGGTGGGTTCTCTGGAGCAGACCCTGGCGAATCTCCTCTCGCCTGGCTTTAAGCACGCCGAGCACCGCCTCGCTGTAGCCCACATCCCCCAGCCCTGCCAACACCTATACAACCACGCCCGGTGAACCACAAATAGTCAGTTTATTGCCGGTTTTTGGACTCAATGTAGTCACGCATAGCCAGACCCATCTCCACACTTGGTTCTAGTGTAATGCCAGAAGATCTGGCTCAACCTATTATCATTCCGGGATAGGAGAAAAATACACTTCATGTTTGTGTTTAAACCAATCCCAATCGTCTTAGGCGGCGCTAAGACTAGGCTACAACGACTGTGTCCTTGCAAAATAGTGGCGGGTGGAACATATTAACGTGGGGAGGAGAGTCCTGGCATTAAAATGGCCAAATCCCCACAAAATAAAATGTCACATAAAAACAATAACATTTTTCAGCAACAAAGTAGGTTGCTAGCTTGGAGGTAATTGCTGTTATTGTTTCACATATCTATGGCGACTTTTACACACCAGATAAGTGGAGAAGGGGAGGACAATTGCAGACTGAAATAGTTGACCAACGGCTTATCCCCTACTGTCAATGAAGCCTCAGAGCGTGACGGTAAGAAATGTGACATCTCTATAGTCCTCCGTATTCATTGCCCATGACACTGATCATGTAATTGAACAGGACACAACAGGCAAAAACAAATATTGCCCATGTGATGGACTGAAAAATTATTATTTTACCTCTTCATCAGAGCAGTGGTCCCCCACGGCCCTACGGAAGAGAGAGGACAGGCAGTCCATCAGCTCCAGCCACTCTCCCAGCCTCCACGTATCACCATAGTCAGCCATGTGCGGAGGCTCCCTCCCGCAGAGCCCGTCCACCACTTTGTGACATAGCTGTAGCAGAAAGAAATCCCCTTTTATTATCGCACGTCTCCATTTTGTACAACAAAAGCCATTTCTTCCATTGGTTCTGCTACCGCTGCCCTCACTTATGCATCTGCCTTTACTTACATGTACATTTATAATACTCAACAGTCAATACTTCTGGATTCAACATTACATTGTTTATCATTATTATGTATATTGTGTCTTATTATGTGTATCTCTCTCTCTCTCTCTCTCTCTCTCTCTCTCTCTCTCTCTCTCACACACCACACGCACAAGCGTTTCAGTGTTCAGAATGGCCCTGTGTTATGATACATGTGACAATAAAACACTGACTTCATACAGCTATACAAGAATCCATTTCAGTATGGGAATCTGTGGTTGGCTTTTTCGTCACTAATAACAAACAACAAAGCAACAGACAGCAACAACTAAACAAGAGTAATGCTGAACCAGTACATCCTGCCTGTGCGATCACACAACCCCACTGTTACTTCAAATTACTTCTTTCTTCAATCATTATTTGACACATTAACTGAATAAGAGTGGTTTAAAGCAGTAATCGCATGTTATATAAATGTATGATCCACTACAGTATATCTGCAGCGGTTGCTGGGTGGAGCATTCTGGTGCGCATTTGAATCCGTATTTTATTGTGTAACAGTCGTGCTATTATATTATATCATATCTGTGTTATAGTACAGGTTGTACGTGAAACGATGATGATGATGATGATGATGATAACAACGCGTACAAAACAAAGCTGAATACTCACACTCGGACATCGTGCTGAGGGCAGCTTAGTGAGTGAGTTCATCGCTTCGTTTACTTCCGCGTTTAGTCATGTGCTTGTGGTAACGTGACAGCGTTCGCCGTTCGGCTTCCTGGGTGCTTCAATGGATTTATGGCGAATATATAATATAATATAACATAATATAACAAGACTAATTACACAATTACGGCGGATACACGTCAAAGAACGACTGAAATATATACATGTGCACGAATTTCAGAAGTAGGTTTGTAAATGAACACACTCTGTGAGTACTTGTTGGAGGACCTGGTCGTCATTTGTGATACTTTGGTAATGAAATAATGTGCAGAAATAATGTTTGGTGCATAATGCAGAATGTGTTGGTAGAGAGCATCACACAGGTCACGGTTATGTGTTGTTCTCTCAGTAAGTACAAGAAGTGGATGACATTCCGCTTTGTTTGCAGTGGGTGTTGCTCTCCGGTCCTCGTCGTTCCTCGGCACCTGACGGACAACAGAATGACCCTGAATGAATCCTGACTTCTCCTAACTTCGCCTTGAGGAATTAACGTTTTCAAACAGCGGGCATGGTAAGGCGGATCTACAAGTTGTCTTCGATGTGTATGTGTATATGTGTATGTGTGTATATATGTATATGTATATATGTGTATATGTATATGTGTATGTGTATATGTAACGGCGTGCAGGCCACGGCCACACACACGACGCTTGGAGACACATCTTGCTATGTTGCATTTACATTTGCCCCTTTTACCACCGCCTTCAATGAGCGTACATTTAATAAGTGATGGAAACGAACCATAATGGCAGGTTCGTTGTTAATACAGAACATGGGTATAGATAGCAGGGCTGACGCCATGCGGAGATTTACTAGGAAGAACGAGTAATGCAATGCACCCTGAAGTCACCACAGGTAGTGGATGAGGTATGAAGCAAGAACTATCAGCTCATCTGAACGACAAGTGTCCAAGTATGTACCATTACAAATCATATGTGCCATGTTGAAGTGTCCATGATATAGCTGCATTATGTATCTTCTATTATAATATATGAGTGGCCTGTTAGGAGCCACCTGCAGCCTCTGGGACAAGGTGAGGCTACAGGCCTCATGTAGGGTATTAGTCCTGTCCTGTGAGCCAGCTACTTTTAGGGCAATAATACTAATCTTCATAAATATTAGGCCTAAATATCAACTGCTCTTGGTGACACAAGTCATCATTCAAGGAATACTACAGTATACACATTTTTGGTATTTTTGGAACAAATCAATGTGTTGATGTATTGTGACAGTAAAGGAAATGGAAAAGGACATTCCTTTGGAAATGATAAATGGGCAAGTTAGTTCCGTTTATTAATGTGATACATTGTGGACACGACCACAACAATGTTTTGTCCCAAGAGTTGAGACATTGTCAGACATGTAAGACATCTCACGAGTTTGTGCAAAGAATTTCCATATTTATCTCATACGCACAGCCAGGAAGGCACAACTGGTGAGTATACCATCTAGGGATGCAACTAACAATTATTTTATATTTGTTTGTTTATTTATTTATTTATTTATTTATTAGTTAAGCAGTGCCATCACTAACTTCAATATGGCTGCCAAGAAAAATGTAATTTCTTATAGGAGAACTCTGTATAGTTTTGTATTGTTTTGGAAGCATGTGCATCATGCATATATTCAAACAGAAACAAAATATATCACGCTGTTGTCTTGGTGTCGTGTGCTCATAGGATGATGGCGACCTGAAATCCAGCCGGAGTGTCAGAACAGAGGGGTGGGGGAGAGGGTGCCAGAGAGGCCCTGTCCCTCTCTTCGTTACAGCTGCTCTAGTGAGAATACCCCCGGGACACTAAGCTGTGGCGTTGTCCTAATAATGGAGTGCTTCCATTGGCTCAGGCACCGCTGTCTGCAGCTGGTAACTAGCGAGGGCGCTCGTGGCTGGTACTCTGCCACTGCCAGTCTGCCGACCAAGAGGCAGACAGAGTCGTGCGGTGGCGGCTCCGCTCCAGGCAGGCTGGCTGGGAAGCGGAGGACCGTGATCGCCCGGGGGGGGCCCTATCAGGCCGAGTACCATGCCGTCTCCAAGGAGTACCAGGGCAACACCATCCGCACCACCAAGTACAGCATGCTGAGCTTCATCCCCATGAACCTCTTCCAGCAGTTCCGCAGGTTTCTGTCTTTTTACATACGTTTAACAGAATAATCACACATTTTATTTGTGTCACTTTTCGAGACACTCAGACACTTTACAATGTCAATAAAATACAGGAATAAAAAATAAATAAAATCACATAAAACCATTTAAAAGCGTACAAATTAAGTGTACAATATACAACTCTAACACATTCTGTGCCATGCGCATCAGGTCACAACTTTGAAGCAGTGTAGAGAAATCCTGTGCTAAATCTTGCATACTGTACCCTTTTAATCGAGGATAGAGGGGCAGAGGTGAGGAGGTGTAGAAGACATGAAAACACATTGAGGATCTATTTACTTTAATGAATAAATCATCTTATCCTGTGTAGGGTAGCCAACCTCTACTTCCTTTTCCTGGTGCTGCTGAACTGGGTGCCGGCGGTGGAAGCCTTCCAGAAGGAGATCACCATGGTGCCTCTCCTGGTGGTTCTCACTGTCATCGCCTTCAAAGATGCTCTGGAAGACTACAGGCGCTACCTGTTCGACAAGAAAGTCAATGAAAACCTGGTGCACATCTACAGCAGGTAATGTAAAATGCTGTGTGATCTACTGACATCTATGTTTCTTGTTCTCCATTCTTACAGAACCAGTTAAAGGATGCGTTGCTATTATGGACCCAAGTGCCTGTCCGCAGGCTTGATTCACAACCGTAAATGAGACATATCAATACACCCATAACCCATTTTGAAGAACAATTTTTTATGTATCTTAAACGTTCCACAACTTGCCCTGTTGACTTCCATTCTAGCCAAGCTAGACTGTGACAGAAAGGTGTCTACACTCTAGAACAGTGGTCACCAACCTTTTTGAGCCCAAGATCCCTGCCTCGGCCCTGAACAAAGGCAAGATCTACCTTGAAGCGTCAAAAGAGAACTAAAGCCAAAATACTTCCAATTTAAGGCCTTTTATTAAGACAAATGTATCAGGCCAAAATGTTTTCTTACATTACACAGCATTATTCAAATTATGTTATTTTGTTCATAGTGGGGAAAACACATTTTGTAATGAGCACATAGTATTCTGTGAAGCTTAAGAAGCTAACTGTGAAGCTTAAGAACTTGCTTCATGCAAGGTACTGCATTTCTTTGTTCCATAGTGGGGAGAAAACTACCCATTTTGTAATGAACAGATCATATTGCTATTTATATATTGATTATTGAAACTTAATATTACTTATGAACATTTGCACCAATAAAAATTAAATGCTATTCTGGCTCATCTTATGCAGTAGCCTGAATACTGACAACAACACATTTTGTAATGAACAGAACATATTGCTATTTGTAACAGTTCAATTCAATTTCAATTCAATTTTATTTGTATAGCCCTTAATCACAAGACAGTCTCAAAGGGCTTTACAGGCCAGATTGTTATGGGCCAAACGTGATTCATGACACCCCCCTAGCCCAAGCCCCCCTAAGGGCAAGAAACGACTCCCTTAATTAACAAGGAAGAAATCTCGAGGAGGAACCTCAGAGTGGGGGATCCCTCCTTCCAGGGATGGTTCAGAGTGCAATGGGTGTCATACGGGCATTTTAAAAACAGGGGTAACAAAGCATGACAAAATGCAAATGACAGAGTGCAAATAACAAAGTACAAATAGTAAATGAAATAGTAATAATGTGATGGGGTGCTGGCTGGAGAGCAGCTGGGTAGCCGTCAGGTGAGGTGGCCAGGTATCCAGTCACGATCACAGGCAGCACTCTAGATAATGGAGACACCATGAGGGTTAGATGGAGCACAGTAAGCAGGGAACATACAAGTATCCTCAGACCTAGTACCCATCGGCAGCTAGGGTAGGCTAGTGCTAACGGTATTGATTTAGCTGTAAATTAGAGCTGAGGGGCACTCCTAGCAGCCAAAGGCGAGGGTAAATAGGTGGGTTTTTAGTCTCGCCTTAAATATATCAGCAGAGTCAGCCTCCCTGATTACAGGTGGCAGACTGTTCCACAGATAGGGTGCTCGATAAGAGAACGCCCTGTTTCCTGCTGATTTCTTATTTACTTTTGGAATTGATAAAAGGCCAGCTCCTGAGGACCGGAGCGGCTGAGAAGGACAATAGGGAACAATAAGGTCCTTCAGGTACGATGGTGCGGACCCATGCAGGATCTTGTAGGTAAGAAGTAGCACCTTAAAATCTGATCTGGCATTTATTGGGAGCCAGTGGAGGGAAGTGAGAATAGGAGTAATGTGGTCAAACTTCCTAGTTCTCGTTAAAAGTCTAGCAGCAGCGTTCTGTACGAGCTGGAGGCTTTTTGTAGTAGAGCTCGGTAAGCCAGAGAACAGTGCATTACAGTAATCCAGTCTGGATGATATAAATGCATGGATGAGTGTCTCTGCGTCCGCAGTGGATAGCATTGGTCTGATCTTGGCAATGTTTCTAAGATGAAAGAAAGCAGTTCTGGTGATACTTTTGACATGCTGATCGAAAGAAAGCGTAGGATCAAGCAGAACACCAAGATTCTTGACGCAGGAGCTTTGGGCAATAGTGGATCCCTCAAGGCAGTTAACTATGAAAGTTACTATTACCTTTGGACCAATACAAATTAAATGCCATTCTGGCTCATCTGCATCACACTTTTACAATACAAACAGGTAAAGCTTTTGCAGTAGGCCTAATGTCCACTCAAGTCAGTGTGATGGTTGTGACTGAATACTGTCTGCAAGTTCTTTGTAGTTTGGTTCATAGCTGCAGACAGCCAGTCTGATGCAGTCTGTGAGGTGACCATCATAGGCAGCTCCTATACTTAGATTTTATTATTTTCATCTGTGAAATTGCCATTTCACAGAGGTAAGTGGATCCAAAGTAGGCACTCACTTTTAGTGCACATGCAGTCAGGAGGGGAAACTTCTCTCTGCTCACAAATCCCCAAAAATCACTGTCCCTTGATCTTGACTTCAGTTCGATGTCATTTTGCAAATCAATGATCTCCATATCTACACCACTTTGCAACCCAAATACCTGTTGGAATTTGGCTGATACCTTTTCCACATCAGTGGACTGAAATGGGTTTGAAACGAATGTAGCTATGTCTTCCATGATGTCTAACTCACCAAAACGCCGACTGAACTCCACTGCAACTTTGTCCAGATGGGTGCAGTACTGGGTGAAAAGCATCCTTGTCTTTGATGGCTTGAGACATTTTTTCCAGGTTGGGAAAATGTGTTAGCTTCCTGCTTTTTAGATGTGTGGTCCAAACACAGAGCTTGGCCTTGAACGCATTCACTGCGCTTGGGGGCACGGTGGTGCAGTGCTTGCACTGCTGCCTCACAGCAAGAAGGTCCTGGGATCGATTCCCGCCTGGGGCGCTGTTGACTTGGGGTGCCCATGTGGGTTATCTCCCGGTCTTTCTGTGTGGAGTTTGCATGTGCTCTGCGGGGTCTCCTTACGGAGTAAGAACCCCAATTAAAACCATGCGAAGAATCGCTTCTCCGGTCCTGTCCCTGACCAAGACGTGGATGATAGATCTGGAGCTGATGGTCCCCGTGCGCTGTCGAGAACAGCTGCCCACTGCTCCTGGCTGCCCCTGGAGGGGCAGAATAACCCAGGATGGGTCAAATGCAGAGACATAATTTCCGCGGGCCACCCTCCCTGCGTGTCTGTTTGGCGGCCACCACTTCAAGCATGCTGTGTTTGTGTGACTATAAAAGTGTGGATTAATAAAGTTCTTCTTCTATCATATGGGACAGATGTCTGTTTTTCCCCTGGAGGTCAGTGTTGAGTGCATTCAGTTTCGTCGTTATATCTGTCATAAATCCCAGGTCAAGTAGCCACGCATCATTGGACAATTCTTCGTGCACTTCATTCCTAGTTGACAGAAAAGTCTTTATATTTGGCAGCAGGTCAACAAAGCACTGTAGCACTTTGCCACGACTCAGCCAACGAACATCAGCATGGAGAATCAAGTCTCCATAAGAGGCGTCAAGCTCATCCATCAATGCCTTGAATAAGCGATGTTGAAGAGCTTTAGCTCGAATCGAGTTGATCAATTTGACCACCAATGACATAACGTGCGAAAAATCCAATACCTTCCCAACCAAGGCCTGCTGGTGAATAACGCAGTGATAAGTCATACATTCTGGAAAAGCGGGATCATTGCGGCACAGTGCTACAAAACCCAAGCGCACACCGCGCATCGCTGGGGCCCCATCAGTAGTGATTGCTACCAGTTTAATAATGGGAACTTCGTAGTCTTGGACATATTTTTTAAACTCTTTAAAAATATCCTCACCCCTTGTTCTGTCCTTTAAGTGTAAAAGAGTGAGAAAGTCCTCCTTAGTTGTAAAATCCTGGAAAACCATTCTGACGAACACAATGAGTTGGGCTGTGTCTGTAACATCCAGCGATTCATCCAATTGAACTGAAAAATATTCACAACGTGCCAAGTCCCTTAACACCTGCTGATCCACGTACTCTGACAGTGATTCAACCCTTCTTGTCACCGTCGCAGGGCCGAGCGGGACACTGCTTAGTGCTGCCTTGATGTCGTCCTTGTTTTTAAAATCGTTGAACACTGTGTTGCCGACAATAGACATAGCCTCTTTGATCAACTCGCCATCTGTAAAAGGCTTCTTGTGTTGAGCCAAAAGGTGACTTACTCGAAATGATGCTTCTGTAGCAGCCGTAAGACGTTGACAGGTTTAACGAAAAGAGACTGCTGGGCTTTTAGCCCCGATTTTAGCTCCACGACTCTTTTAGCACGGATAGCACTCTTAGGTGGAAAGATGTCCTTGAATTTCTGGTGGTTGGTGTTGTGGTGCCGCTCCAGATTTCCTCTCTTACTCAGTGCTTGAGTTTGGTGACATAACATACACACGCACTTGTCTTTCACTAACGTAAAAATAAATTCTTCTTCCCATTCAGGATGAAAAATACTGTTTTCGCCTTTTTACAAGGCGCCTCAGCCATGTTAACTGTTATCTGTTAACCTAGCAAACCTTCCGTGAGAAACCTTCTGTTCTCTCATTGGTCAATACAATTTTAACTTATTTCCCCCCAATCTTATTGGTCACTCTCACTACTATGCCTGGTAGCTTACAGCTGGAGCTGATGAAAGAGCAAGACGGTCATATTAAACGTTGGCGAACATGCAGGAATTTGATGATAGTGTTTTTATTTTTCCTGTTATTCTTGGGATCTACTGCAGGCCTGGCCAACCCGCGGCTCCCGAGCCGCATGCGGCTCTTTGCCTGGTTTCATGCGGCTCTTACGTTCATATCGAATTTTGTGTTTTTTTTTATGGCTGTCAAAGTTAACGCGTTATCACTGATATTGCGCCAAGGATGCGCAATGACGCTACCGTGAGGCGCGCGGCGGGTTCCGAGTCAGCGTCTCTGGGGGGGGGGTCCGTTAATTCGCGGTTCTGATGGGGGGTGCTCCGTTAATTCGGAGCACCCGAATTAACTAGATAAGACTAAGAAATATTTTTGGTGTGTGTGAGAGGAAGAGATGTATGTATGTGCATGATGTGGCTCTTTGCAGTAACACAGTAAAAAAATTGGCTCTTCGTCTCTGACTGGTTGGCCACCCCTGATCTACTGGGAAAGTCCCAAAGATCTACAGGTCGATCGCGATCGACGGGTTGGCGACCACTGCTCTAGAATCATGCAAGATAATCTGTGGATATAATGGTCTACATTCTAGAATAATGCAACCAAAACCCATTTCGAAGAAAAAATTGTAATCTATCTTTCAAACATTCCAAAACTTGCCCTGTTGACTTCCAATCTAGCCAAGCTTGACTGTGACAGAAAGAAGCCAACACACTCAATAAGTTGCAAAATAATCGTGTCTACACTCTAGAATCATGCGAGACAATCTGGATATAATGGTGTCTACACTCTAGAGCCACAACCCATTTTGAGGAAAAGATTTTAATCTATATTTTCAAATGTTCCACAACTTGCCCTGTTGACTTCCATTCTAGCCAAGCATGCCTTATGATTGGCATCATAGGGCATGACAGACAGCTCAATCACATTCTAAAAGATGAAGAAAGGCAAGGCAGTGGTCGTCTTGGAGGTGTGTTTGGGGTCGTTATCATGCTGGAATACTGCCCTGCGGCTCAGTTTCCGAAGAGAGGGGATCATGCTCTGCTTGAGTATTTCACAGTACATGTTGGCATTCATGGTTCCCTCAATGAACTGTAGCTCCCCAGTGCCAGCAGCACTCATGCAGCCCCAGACCATGACACTCCCACCACCATGCTTGACTGTAGGCAAGACACACTTGTCTTTGTACTCCTCACCTGGTTGCCGCTGTCGTGGCAATTATCTGATAATAATTGCGTCTATGGCGAACGAGTCTAAAACAGACAAAGTACTTGTAACAATTAAGAGTTTTAATGGATGCATCCATTAGACTCCCCTCTATCAGAGTGAGTCCAGACCAACCTTCACCTGACAGTTTTAAGCACAATTTTCACAGCATGAGATTCCTGGTTAGACAAAGGAGAAACACTTAGCCCCCTTTCATGTTGTCTTCCAGACGCCTTAATCATATTAGTTTCTAAGGTTTCCCTTACAGTGACAACAGGGCACACACCGAGATTACTTGTGACAGACATTCTAATGACACACCAGGGGTTACTTGGGACAGACACCCTGATATGATCACCTCAGTTTCCTCCATTGACATTACCAGATCCTTTGAAATTGACATCAAATGTCTTCCTATTTAAAGTATTGAAGCTATCGACCAATCATCTCAATGCCTTCTGCCAGTGGCTGTTCACAGTAGGGGTCCTCTCAATGATATGCAGATGAAGGCATGTTGCTTGTAAATGGTCAATATGCTATATTTCCACCACACTGCCACACACGCTTGACACCATCTGAACCAAATAAGTTGACCTTTGTCTCATCAGACCACAGGACATGGTTCCAGTAATACATGTCCTTAGTCTGCTTGTCTTCAGCAAACTGTTTGCGGGCTTTCTTGTGCATCATTTTTAGAAGAGGCTTCTTTCTGGGACGACAGCCATGCAGACCAATTTGATGCAGTGTGCGGCGTATGGTCTGAGCACTGACAGGCTGACCCCCCACCCCTTCAACCTCTGCAGCAATGCTGGCAGCACTCCTACGTCTATTTTCCAAAGACAACCTCTGGATATGACGCTCAGCACGTGCACTCAACTTCTTTGGTCCACCATGGCGAGGCCTGTTCTGAATGGAACCTGTCCTGTTGAACCGTTGTATGGTCTTGGCCATTGTGCTGCAGCTCAGTTTCAGGGTGTTGGCAATCTTCTTATAACCTAGGCCATCTTTATGTAGAGCAACAATTCTTTTTTTTAAGATCCTCAGAGAGTTCTTTGCCATGAGGTGCCATGTTGAACTTCCAGTGACCAGTGTGAGAGCGATAACACCAAATTTAACACACCTACTCCCCATTCACACCTGAGACCTTGTAACACTAACGAGTCACATGACACCGGGGAGGGAAAATGGCTAATTGGGCCCAATTTGGACATTTTCACTTAGGGGTGTACTCACTTTTGGTGCCAGCGGTTTAGACATTAATGGCTGTGTTGAGTTATTTTGAGGGGACAGTACATTTAGACTGTTATACAAGCTGTACACTGACTAATTTACATTGTATGAAAGTGTCATTTCTTCAGTGTTGTCCCATGAATAGATTTAGTAAAATATTTACAAAAATGTGAGGGGTGTACTCACTTTTGTGAGATACTGTGTATACACACTCACCGGCCACTTTATTAGGTGCACCTGTTCAACTGCTCATTAACGCAAATATCTAATCAGCCAATCACATGGCAGCAACTAAATGCATTTAGGAATGTAGACATGGTCAAGACGATCTGCTGAGGTTCAAACCGAGCATCAGAATGGGGAAGAAAGGTGATTTAAGTGACTTTGAACGTGGCATGGTTGTTGGTGCCAGACGGGCTGGTCTGAGTATTTCAGCAACTGCTGATCTACTGGGACTTTCACGCACAACCATCTCTAGGGTTTACAGAGAATGGTCCGAAAAAGAGAAAATATCCAGTGAGCGGCAGTTCTCTGGGCGAAAATGCCTTGTTGATGCCAGAGGTCAGAGGAGAATGGCCAGACTGGTTGGAGCTGATAGAAAGGCAACAGTAACTCAAATAACCACTCGTTACAACCAAGAGCATTTCTGAATGCACAACACGTCGAACCTTGAAGCAGATGGGCTACAGCAGCAGAAGACCACACCGGGTGCCACTCCTGTCAGCTAAGAACAGGAAACTAAGGCTACAATTCGCACGGCACCAAAATTGGACAATAGAAGATTGGAAAAACGTTGCCTGGTCTGATGAGTCTCGATTTCTGCTGCAACATGCAGATGGTAGGGTCAGAATTTGGCGTAAACAACATGAAAGCATGGATCCATCCTGCCTTGTATCAACGGTTCAGGCTGGTGGTGGTGGTGTAATGTTGTGGGGGATATTTTCTTGGCACAATTTGGGGCCTTTAGTAAATGCCACCTGAGTATTGTTGCTGACCATGTCCATCCCTTTATGACCACAGTGTACCCATCTTCTGATGGCTACTTTCAGCAGGATCACGCACCATGTCACAAAGCTCAAATCATCTCAAACTGGTTTCTTGAACATGACAATGAGTTCACTATACTCAAATGGCCTCCACAATCACCAGATCTCAATCTGGTGATTGATTGGTGTGGTGGAATGGGAGATTCGCATCATGGATGTGCAGTCAACAAATCTGCAGCAACTGCGTGATGCTATCATGTGATCATGGACCAAAATCTGTGAGGAATATTTCCAGCACCTTGTTGAATCTATGCCACGAAGAATTAAGGCAGTTCTGAAGGCAAAAGGGGGTCCAACCCGGTTCTAGCAAGGTGTACCTAATAAAGTGGCCAGTGAGTGTATATTGAAGAGCATCCTGTACGCCTGGCGGGACACAACGATGGAATCTACAAGTGCGGGATTCATGTAGAACTTGGCGAGGGGGTTCTGTTTCTTCCCGTCCCAGAAGCATGTTTGGAGGAAGAGGCGGACTGTGGTTTCCTCCAGCAGCACAGCTGACAGCCACCTGCAGAAGCTTCTTCGGTGCTACAGCAACAAGATCTGCACCACCAAGTACTCCCTACTCTCCTTCCTGCCCAGAAACCTGTTGGAGCAACTGTGCCGCTTCACTAATGTTTACTTCCTATTCCTGGCCGTGCTCAACTTTTTCCCGTGGTGGAGGCCTTCCAGCCCGAGGTGGCCGTGGTCCCCATTGTGCTGGTGATGTCGGCCACTGCCATAAAGGACCTATTGGAAGACGACAGGAGGTCCAAGCTCGACAGTTACATTTACAGGCTCCGCTGCCAGGTGTATAATAGGTGTGGGTGCTTTGTCTTGTCTGGAGATGTGCCAGATACACACCTTCCTCCGTCTGCATGGATTCTTATCATCAATGTCAGTAATGACTCAGTTATGATTAACTGCTGGATGGAGTGTTTGCTCAATGTGGACCCTAAGGGGAGGGGCCACCTGTCAATTGCTTTTGATTGGTTTATACCTTTGCTAATTCTGTGAATATTATCGGCAGCAGCAATGTTATCTGTAAGCAGGTGCTAAGGGGGATAGTATGCAATACACCTCACCTTAACTGCTCCAGACCAGCTGGCTATTGCCTTGCATGGTTGACACCACTGTGTATGAATGGGTGAATGAATGGGCGAACGTGAGGCATGTGAAACACTGGATAAAAGCGCTAGATAAAGGCAATCCATTTATGTGGTGATTTAGAAATCCCATTAAGAGTGGTGGTCCACGGTCATCTTCATTGCTATGACTATGGTTAAGACAGACGGGCACAAGATGAATGAATGATGAATAAACAAAATTTAACTTGAAGTTCAATTTTGTTTATTCATCACGGACCAAGGTGCTAACACACAAAATAAATACTAAAATACAACATAATATAAAAAATACAACATAATATAAAAAATACAAAAACCTGTGTGTAAACATAGTGATCAGCGTATGAACAGCGTGAGATTTACAGAATGAAATATAATGAAGCAAGAGAAACTATAAGAATATACAGTACATAATATACATAATGCCTAACTAGTGACCTCAGGTAATTATGCATAGTATAAGTTTGAGGCACAGCGGTGATGATGGTCCAGTATAAAGTGTCGGTGCAGGCTAGTCATAATGACCATTGCAGGAACAGAGCGGTATAGTCCAGGTGAGTTGTCTGTGTGAGAGAGGGGGGTGCTTATGTGGTGGATGGCAGCAGGGTGTTTAGGAGTCTGACAGATTGGAGGAAGAAGCTGTTGCAGAACCTTGCAGAGCTGGTTCTGATGATGCGGTATCATCTGCCTGATGGCAGAGGGGCAAACAGTCTCTGCGTGCACAGTGCCTCTAAAAGATGTCCTGGATGGAGGGGAGAGAGATCCCTAGGATCTTCTCAGCTGTCCTCACTATGCGTTGCAGGGTCTTGCGGTCCGATGCTTTGCAATTCCCAAATCACACATTGATGCAGCCGGCCAGGACGCTCTCCACAGTGCCTCTGTAGAAGTTGATCAGGATGGGAGGTGGTAGACCTGCTCTCTTCAGTCTCCGCAGGAAGTGGAGGCGTTGCTGTGTCTTCTTGCAGAGTTGGTGTTGAGAGACCAGGTGAGGCCGTCAGCAATGTTCACACCAAGAAACTTGGTGCTTCTGACCCTCTCCACTGTGGAGCCACTGATGAACAGTGGAGAGTGGTCAGCCGGTGTCCTCCTGAAGTCAACTACCATCTCTTTACTTTTATCTACATTGAGAGATAGGTTGTTGTCATTTTACCATCTTACCATGCTCCACTTCCTCTCTGTATGATGTTTCGTCATTGTTGCTGATGAGGCCCACCACTGTTGTGTCATCAGTAAACTTGATGTGATTGGATTCAGACTTGGCGGAACAGTCCTGGGTGAGCAGCGTGAACAGCAGTGGGCTGAGAACACAAACTTCAGGGGCACCTGTGTTCAGTGTGATGGTGCCTGATGTTCTGCTGCCGATGCATACCGTCTGCAATCTCCCCGTCAGGATGTCCAGAATCCAGTTACAGAGAGATATGTCGAGGCACAGCAGGCTCCAGCTTCTGGGGCCGGAAGGGCCGCTGCATCTGTGCGCGCTTCCATCTTAAGTACACAATTACAGAGTTACAGAATAATCACATGGTAATTGAACATTAATGAAAAGAAAACTGCCAATTCATACAAATGCATTTATTTAGATTAATTTGTAGATGGGCTGCAGTTATTTAGTTTGATTCATACACATTCATACAATTATGACAAGCACTTAATGCAAAGATTGCTTTTAGAGGCTACGCATCGATCACCAATGGTTAACAGGTCTCACCTCTCAGAGAGGCCAGTCCATCTCTCAACCCTAACCCTCTCCACTGCTACGCCTGAGGTCTTCATATTTTTAGGTCAAGACATCGTTTGAATGACAATTTTTCTTTCTCTTCATGCCATAGCAAGCAAAAGGCCTACATTGATCAGCACTGGCAGGATGTCCGGGTGGGAGACTTTATACGGCTGTCATGCAACGAGATCATCCCGGCCGACATGTTGCTGCTGTACTCGTCCGACCCCCGGGGCATCTGTTACATCGAGACAGCCAACTTGGACGGGGAGACAAACCTCAAGCAGAGACAAGTGGTCACCGATTGGCCGCTGCAGGTATGGCGCGCTGTCGAGTGCATGGAAGCAAGCAAAGTTTATTTAGCGTCTTTCACAGACACCAGTCACAAAGTGCTTCACAGTTCAAAAACAAATCAGTTAAAACCAAAATAAATAAAAAAACAAAACACCAGATAAAATATACAAGGGGAAACAGACATAAGAGACACGTTAAAACATAAAATAGAATGCCTGTCAACAACAGAATGCCTGTCAACAACAAATGTGTTTTTACTTCCTCAAACTTGTTTAACTTATTTCAAAGTTTAGGGGCTGCAGACTGGAAAGCACGGTCGCCCCGAGTCTTTAAGTGTGTCTAAGGTACACCTAAAACGCCCTGAGTAGAGGACCTAAGAGGACATGTGGTGTGGGGGTACAAAAGGTCCATAATATACTGAGGTGCCTGGCCATGTTGGGCTCTAAGTGAGCACAACATTTTTAAAATTAATTCTAAAATTGAAAAAATCTGAATCTTCTAAAATCTGCCAATGCAGAGAGGTTCAAATAGGTGTAATGTGACCATCTGTTGAATTGTGTTAAGAATCGAGCAGCAGCATTTTTGACGGTTTGTTAATGATGTAGGGAGGATTTGTTAAGGCAGGTAAAAAGAGAATTAGAGTAGTCCAAACATGTTGAGATAATAGCATGTACAGCACCTCCATTTACTTTTGTGCCGCAATAGACCTAAGTTTGGCAATGTATTTTAAATGAAAGAAACAGGATCTAGTCAGCGTCCTAATGTCCATCCATCCATTTTCGACGGCTTATCCGGGGCCGGGTCGCGGTGGCAGCCGGCTAAGCAGGGCCCCCCAGGCTTCCTTCTCCCCAGCCACACTCTCTAGTTCCTCCTGGGGGGTCCCGAGGTGTTCCCAGGCCAGACGAGATATATAATCCCTCCAGCGAGTTCTGGGTCTGCCCCGGGGTCTCCTCCCAGTTGGACGTGCCCGGAAAACCTCCTAAAGGAGGCGCCCGGGGGGCATCCTAATCAGATGCCCGAACCACCTCAGCTGACTCCTTTCGATGCGGAGGAGCATCGGCTCTACTCCGAGCTCCCTCCGGATGTCTGAGCTCCTCGCCCTATCTCTAAGCTGAGCCCAGGCCACCCTGCGGAGGAAACTCCATTTCGGCCGCTTGTATCTGCAGATCTCATTCTTTCGGTCACTTACCCAGAGGCTGTGACCATAGGTGAGGGTTGAATGTAGATGACTGTAAATTGAGAGCTTCGCCTTCTGGCTCAGCTCCCTCTTCACCACAACGGACCGGTACAGTGCCCGCATTACTGCAGACGCTGCACTAATCCGTCTGTCCATCTCCCGCTCCATTTTGCCCTCACTCGTGAACAAGACCCTGAGATACTTGAACTCCTCGCCTTGAGGCAGTAGCTCATTCCCAACCCAGAGGGGAACACTCCACCGTTTTTCCGGCAGAGAACCATGGCCTCAGACTTGGAGTGCTGACTCTCATTCCCGGACCGCTTCAAAACTCGGCTACAAACCGCCCCAAGTGCATTGCTGGAGGTTCACGGGTCTGATGTAGCCAACAGAACCACATCATCTGCAAAGAGCAGAGATGCAATTATGAGGTCCCAAACCGGGACACTCTCCTCACCTCGGCTGCGCCTTGAGATTCTGTCCATGAAGATCACGAACAAGAATCGGTGACAAGAGACAACCTTGGCGGAGCTCCAACACCCACTGAGAACGTGCTTGACTTCTGTGCCGAGAATACGGACGCAGCTCGCACTTTGTTCGTACAAGGAACCGAATGGCACGTACAAACGGCCCCGGTACCCCATACTCCCGTAAGTACCCCCCACAGGATTCCCTGGGGGACACGGGTCATAAGCCATTCTCCAAGTCCACTAAGCACATGTAGACTGGAATGGGCAAAACTCCCATGCACCCCCCAACAACCCTGCGAGGGTAAAGAGCTGGTCCACTGTTCCACGGCCAGGACGGAATCCGCATTGTTCCTCCTGAAGCTGAGGTTCGACAATCGGCCGGAGCCTCCTTTCCAGCACCCTGGAATAAACTTTCCCGGGGAGGCTGAGCAGTGTGATACCCCGATAGTTGGAGCACACCCTCCGGAAAATGGGGTCCACCACCCCGGTCTGCCATTCCACAGGTACTGTCCCCGACCTCCACGCTACATTGACTAGGCGTGTCAGCCACGACAGCCCGACAATGTCCAGAGCCTTCAGCATCTCCATGGCCTCCCCGAACTCCTCCCTCACCCGGGTTTTTGCTTCAGCGACTGCTGAAGCTGCGGTCCTTTTGGCCTCCCGGTACCTGTCTGCTGTTTCAGGAAACCCCTGGGCCAACCAGGCCCGAAAGGCTTTCTTCTTCAGCCTGACGGCTTCCTTCACCGCTGGTGTCCACCAATGGATTCTTGGGTTGCCGCCACTAAAGGCACCGACAGCCTTTTGACCACAGCTCCGAGCTGCAGCCTCTACAATGGAGGCTCTGAGCATGGCCCACTCAGGTTCCATGTCCCCAACCTCCCCCAGGATGCACGAGAAGTTCTTCCAGAGGTGGGAGTTAAAGACCTTACGGACAGGGGCTTCCAAACCAGGACGTTCACAGTTCACCCCTCACTACACGTTTGGGGTTTACCAGGTCTGTTTTGGCAGCCTCCCGCGCCAATCTGATCCAATCTCACCACCAGGTGGTGAATCAGTTGATGCGCTCTGCTCCTCTGTTCACCGCGACGTGTCCAAAACATGCGGCCGGCAGATCTGCTGAATACGGATACCAAAGTCGGATCCGCCAGAACCTTTGGCCTAAGAGTGGTCCGGACCCAGGGCACCACTTGTGGGACCACCCTATGTTCGAACATGGTGTTTGTTATGGCCAGTCCATGACTAGCACAGAAGTCCAATAACAAAACAGCACTCTGGTTCAGATCGGGCAGGCCGTTCATCCCAATCACTCCCCTCCAGGTTTCTCCGTCATTGCCCACGTGTGCGTTGAAGTCCCCCAGTAGAACTATGGACTACTCCTTTGCCTTCCGCCCGGTCTGCAATGCACCTGACCCCAATGACTCTCCCTGCAGATAGTGAGCCCACAGGGAGGCAAATACAAAGACGCGCCACGTCCTCTTTTCGGGCTGAGCCCGGCGAACCCTTCGGGATTTAGGCCCCGGCCACCAGACGCTCGCCGACGAGCTCCCCTCCCAGGTCTGGCTCCAGTAGGGAGCCCCAGGTTCCCTTGTCTGGGCAAGGTGACGCTAACCCTTCTTTGGATGCCTTTTCATATTAGGGTCTTTGAATTGCTCCTCGTCTAGCCCCTCGTCTGGGATGACTTTGCCTTGGGAGACCCTCCAGGGGCTATTGCCCGGTCAACACAGCTCCCAGGGTCACTGGGAGCTGGAGCCCCACCGCGATAAGGTGGTGATTCTTTGGGGGAGGTATCGATACTGTATATACACACACTGTGTGTATACACTTTATGATAAGATTGTGTGATAGTATTTGTCCACATCCTCTCCAGTGGGATTCCCTCTGCTAACATTTCCCTTGTCTGTCTTCTAAAATGTTGTCTACCATCACTACCATCTGCAGACAATGGATTGATGTGCAACTGTTGTTGTACTTTGTCTCCCTAATTTACCATCAATGTGGGATGAAGAGTACATTGAAAAGAGATAGACAACTCGACGTCTGAAAAATTAAAATAACCATAACATATCCACTGCACACCTAGTGTTTGTCTTCAGTAGGGATCAAAAAGTATATTAACATACTAAAAGATGTATATTGGCTAATAAACTCACTCATGATTGTAGGGGTTTAACCTGACCCCCCCCCCTTGCTGTTTTGTTTAGTTTATTCTTCCTCAAAATCTATATGGTATGGAGTATGGTAGTTGGTCACTGTCTTGACCATATGAGTGCATGGTAATTGGTCAGCCGATTGGGAAGATAGACCCATTAAATCAGCTTGAAGGAATAGAAGGAACAGAAATTGTGTGAGACTGCAATGGATTTCATGGAACATGATTCTCTGGCAAGTAAATGAGGGATTTCTGAGAATTTCTTTTGAGAATGTGCTTGTAATTATGAAATATTATGAATTATATAATATCTTTAATTCAGGGACTTTATTGAATTTGTGCATATGGTCACCATGTTGTATTTCGGCTGTTGATGATATTTGCTCCTTTCCATGATAGTTTATTTTTGTTATTTTCATACAAACGGTGTGGCCTTGGCTCTGTTTGTAATGGGTAATGTACACAAAGGTGGTTTGTTAACAATGTTAAACTACAAAAGCTATCCATTTACATGAGTTATTAAGTGTTTGTGTACGTGTGTCTGTGTCTCCAAGGGATTGGAGTTGACTCCAGAGAACTTCTATTGTCGTATTGAATGTGAAAATCCTAATGATGACCTCGGCCGGTTCCGAGGTTACATGTAAGCCTCTGTTCCTTTTATTTACAAGTCATAATCACGAAGTAAATCATTATTTGTATGTATAGAATCATTACCAGTATCGGGGGGTGGGTGGGGTGTGTGTGTGTGTGTGTGTGTGTGTGTGTGTGTGTGTGTGTGTGTGTGTGTTGTGTTGTGTGTGGTGTGTGTGTGTGTTGTGTGGTGTGTGTGTGTGTGTGTGTGTGGTGTGTGTGTTGTGTGTTGTCTATCTGTGGTACCAATGAACAGGAAGAAATGTCATCAGAAGTTCATGTTGACTGCATGTCCTCTTCTTGGTGTCCTCCGGCAGGGAAGCAGCCCAACCAGGTCCGTGTGGGTCTCCACAACAAACAATCTGCTGCTGAGGAGTTGCACCGTCCGCAACACCCAGACTGTTGTAGGCATGGTCATCTATGCTGGTGAGGACTTCACTATGTTCAGAGTGGTTCCCTGGTGGCCCATATAGTGGGAGCCTATTTGGGAGCCTAAAACATGCGTAGCGGTTTCACTGTCATTGGATTCATCCAGAAATGTTGCTGCCTCTCCTTCAACAAATGTACTCTTTGTAAGTCGCTTTGGATAAAAGCGTCTGCCAAATGCCCTAAATGTAAATGTAAATGTAAATGGTCTGAACATACAGGTTCCTTATGAAAATGAGCTGTTCACCAAGACAGGCCAATACACGTCACTCTGATTAGTGTCTGAAGTCCCCGTATACTTGTTCACTATATCGGGAGTAGGGAATGAGGATAGTAAAAGTGAGCTTTTATACAACCAACTTTGTTCCAAGCGGTTGCTGCTTTCAGTTAAATAGGGTGTTTGGTTGACTGAGATCTACTGTATGTTGTGAATACAATGGCAACAATGCTCATTGGCTGGTTGTGGGATTTACATTTCACTCAGGAGGTGTAGCTCTTGCAGTTTTGCAGGAAAGACAACTTTTACTGCAATCCATCAGAGCCTGTGGAAACCAAGTCAAGTTGCGTAATGCAGGTGTTTCACTACCCTCACATACATGTTTTGTTTATCAGGGAAATAGCAGTCAGGTTTCAAAGCGAGATGAGGAAGTCAAAATACACATTGTTATCTGAGGCATAGGGCACAACATGGTTTCAGTTTCAGGAAACTGAAGCAGGAATAGATAAGTCTAAAGATAGCATTTGTTTTGAAAAGTGGTTTGAAAAAACGAGAATGAATCCAGTTGCATCAAATATCTTCTACAGTGTAGTATATCATTTAAAGGTACTATATATGAGTCAGAAGTGCATTCTGAGCTCCGTGGGTTGAGACAATGACAATCAGAATCTAATGTTAGTTCTAATCATAATTAAACCTTGTACACAAAAAAAACCGATGAAATACTGTATATATATTTTTTTTCATTATCGACGCTTACATGTCACTTCGTTCCTTTTTGCCAAGAAATCCGACCCGACCTCAAATATAAGAGAAATCAGCCCAAAAGCTGTTCTACAACAGAGAGAGTCGGGGAAGCTCTCATGTTTTAACTTCAACCAAAACCCACTCACAAACTGGCAATTTAAAGTGATTTGTGCTGTAAAATCCTACATGTAGTCCCTGAACGGATTCATTATTCTTACATACAGCACTTTTAAACAACGGTTTTAAAATTTAATTTAAATACAAAATGCTGTTGAACGAATTCCCAGCCGCAAAAATATTGTCGAGCAATCTTTTTTGTTAATGAACTGATGTTTGCCTCTATGCCTTCACAAGGTCATGAGACCAAAGCCATGAAGAACAACAGTGGGCCGCGCTACAAGAGCAGCCAGCTGGAGAGGCGTCTGAACCAGGACGTGCTGTGGTGTGTGTTCCTGCTGTTGGCCATGTGTCTCACAGCAGCCATCGGTTGGTATTTTCATTGGGACATTTGATCAAATTAGTTTGTCCACAAAAATGTTTTGGTTAAAATACAAAAAAGGGGGTTTTACATTCTCATTCTTGAGCTGACATGGGAATTAAAGTGTTTTTCACTTTTGCTATGTTTGTGAGTTTGCTGCCATGATGAGGTTCAAATCCATCATATCACTGTCACCCAGTGTTAATTTTGGCAGCTATTTTAGATTTAGTCTTAGTCTTAGTCTTTAGACGAAAATGCATATTAGTTTTAGTCATATTTAGTCATTTTTATCCTTCTTAGTTTTAGTCTAGTTTTCGTCGACAAAAACTCATGAAATTTTAGTCTAGTTTTAGTCGCATTTAAAAAATAAGATGACCGGAACTGCTGTGAACAACAGACCGGGTATCCTTCTAATGATGTATTGCATAGATCGACATACTACCGATTTGATGCATTCATCTGATTGATAAAAACCCGACAATGCGCGCCTGCCCCCCCCCCTCCTCGCTGGATCTTCTTAACTGTTATAAGACGCAGAAGCGCCTGGTCCTGTTCAACTTTAGTTGAATGAGCGTAGAAAGACTGGACGTTTTGATCAAGATCACCAGCAATGACCTGATCACCGTCTTCTTGGTGTGTGTGTGTGTGTGTGCGTGTGCGTGTGCGTGTGTGTGTGTGCAAGAAATCGCCGGCAACACACACACAAACAGTCACGCTGATCAGCTCATTGCTGGTGATCTTGATCAAAACGTCCAGTCTTTCTACGCTCATTGGTTCATTAGACGTCTTAGTCATGGGAAAAAGGTCGTTAACGCATATTTTTCGTCAAACATTTCGTTAACGAAATTAACACTGCTGTCACCATAGTCTGTCTGACAGTAGGCCTTGAGGTTAAGCTTGCCATTGGCCGACTATTTCAGACTGAATTCTCCGCTATCTGTGTGTTACGGTTTCAAGTCTCCATCGATACTTGAAACAACAACAACAACAACCTCTGAGCTAGCAAAACCGACACATTGAGAAGTCCTATTTTATGTCTCTCCACGTGCAAATGTTCCACCAAAACAAGTCCCCCCCCCTCAGAGTGTGGAGATACAGTAGGTCTGGCTATGTGGGACATCTATCACAATCATATGTTTTACATTGATGAACATTTATTCATTCAGTGTAGGCCGACTCCGTGATGGAAACAAAGCTGTGTTTTGCCAATAAGGCACCGTGTACAAAGTTTTACTGTGTGGGTGGGTGTAGGGTATTTCTTTTTTATATATGGAAGCAACATTCCTATGTGGCCTTTTTCTATCGTAGCTCTGACCATGTGATTGTACTGTGGTGTTAGTTACTCAGTGTTCTGCCCTTGCAGGACATGGCCTCTGGCTCAAGCGCTGGACTCATCCCATCTATTCCATTGCTGAGCACATCTCTCCTGCGCTCGCCGGATTCTGCGTCTTTTGGACAATGATCATCGTGCTGCAGGTCAGATTTTGAAGTGATCATGGACATCAGGATCTAAAAACGTATATACTATGACAACGTATATACTATACTATAACAATTCATTTGGCTGTAGTGTACAGTAATTGGTCACGAAATCGATAGACTGAAATGGCCATTTGATAATCATCTTAATGCACACCTTGATAACCCTTAATAACATAATTAGAAGTCAATTAGGGATTTCTGTTGTCCATCACTTATTATTGGATCACTGTCAAGAAGTTGTAGAACTTTCTCACTCATGTTCTCCTCTGCTGTCCCACCTCCTCCATCCCGTCTGTGACAGGTGCTGATCCCCATTTCCCTGTACGTGTCTATCGAGATTGTGAAGCTGGGCCAGATCTATTTCATCCAGAACGACCTGGATCTGTACAATGAGCAGCTGGACTCTGGGATACAGTGCAGGGCTCTCAACATCACAGAGGACCTGGGGCAAATCCAGTTCCTCTTCTCCGACAAGACGGGCACTCTGACCGAAAACAAGATGGTCTTCCAATGCTGCACTATATACGGGGTGCAATATCCACACAAGGCAAATGGTGTGTTCCTGTGTAAAAACGCTGTCTGCTTTTCTCATATTTCATTTAAAATCTTATCAGATGGATATTATCTGACGTTCCGGTTGATTACAAAAAATTTGGTTTGGGTTTATACATTTGAAACACCTTCTGTAACACACAACGGCACACAGCCACCCCCTGCACATCACAAACTCAATTACATATTGCCCTGAGCTCTGGATGTGAGCCACCGCAGAACCAGGGGGCTGTCGGTGTTCACTGACATTTATCAGTAGTTGGCACATGGGGAAGCCTGGTGAATGTGAACCACAACACTTTAGTCAGACCTCTTTTTACTACTACTACTACTACATGCAGCATATCAACTATGTCATCAATGAGTGTAGGGGTGTCCTTGTCACATTATATGTATCCTAGGTGATGACACAAAGAAGAGAAAGCACTACTTCTGGCTGTCTACTATCTGATCAATGGGACTTGTCTTGCTGACAATATGTAGGCTGTGGGGATAAGCCCATGGTTGACCGAATTCTCCTCCCCTTCTAGCTAGCAACCGACATGCCGAAAACCTACGTGACGAAAATTTATTATGCTGTTTTATGTGGCGTTCTCTCTTGGGATTTTGCCATTGTAATGCCAGGGTGCACCTCCCAACGTGGAAATGTTCCACCAAAACATCCATCTTGGATGGCTTGGTGCCGTCCAAGACTATTGTGATTGGTTTAAAATACTAACAAAACTATTCTTTTCCCTATCCCAGAATGCTAATGGATCCAGCCAGACCTTTCCCCAGGGATAGGTGCTAAACTGTACAAATGTTAAACTATAAACTAAATGATTCTTCCACTGGGTGTATGTGTTAGCACGGAGGCTTGCGCTCTACGAGGAGGGGTATGAGGAGGAGGCGGGGGTCCCGGGTCGCTCCCTGACCCTGCGGTCTGGCTGCAGCGTGAAGTCTCTGAGCTGCCGCTCCATGAGCTGCAACCACAGCTCCACCTCCCTGCACTCGCTGACCAGAGAGCCGGAGGAGGAGGAGGGGGCTGACCCTCTGCCCTCCCCCGCCCACCCACACACAGGGGCGTTCTGCAGCCGCATGGTCAGTCCTATCTTCACATTTACATTTCTATTCAGAGCATTCAGCTTTTGTACATTTGTCCAAAGAGTGAAACAAAAATACATCTCTGACAGAATAGTAACATTTGAATAGAACAAGTTTCAAGCAGTCATAATTGCAAGGTTAACCCCTTGCTGGTAAACAGTAAATACTATTTTCAATGTGAATGTTATGTTTATGGGTATATACTGTATATACAGATCCTTTCCAAAAAATTGGAATATCATGGAAAAGTTATTTTTTTTTCATTATTCCTTTCAAAAAGTGAAACTTTTGTAGATTATAGATTCATTACACACAAAGTAAAGTATTTCAAGTATTTATTTGTTTAACTTTGCATAAGTTTGGCTACCAGCTCATAAATCCCCCAAAAAAGTATTTCAAGAAATTCAATATCACATAAAACCAATCAAAAAACTATTTTCAAAACAGAAATGTCGATCTTCTGAAAAATTATGTTCATGCCTGCACTCAATACTTGGTCGAGAATCCTTTTGCTTTAATTACTGCCTCGATGCGCCGTGGCATGGAGGCGATCAGCCTGTGGCATTCTCCTGGAGTTATGGCAGCCCAGGTTGCCTTGATGCCAGCCTTCAGCGCCTCTGTGTTGTTGGGTCTGGTGTCTATCATGTTCCTCTTGACAATACCCCATAGATTCTCTATGGGGTTCAGGTCAGGTGAGTTTGCTGGCCAATCGAGCACTGTTACAGCATGGTTATTAAACCAGGTATTGGTTGTTCTGGCAGGATGGGCAGGTGCCAAGTCCTGCTGGACAATAAAATCAGCATCTCCATAAAGGTTCTCAGCAGAAGGAATCATGAAGTGCTCTAAAATGTCCTGGTAGACAGTTGCAGTGACATTGGACTTGAGAAAGCACAGTGGACCAACACCAGCACTTGACATGGCACCCCAAATCATCACTGACTGTGGAAACTTCACACTGGACCTCAAGCAGCTTGGATTCTGTGCCTCTCCAGTCTTCCTCCAGACCCTGGGGCCTTGATTTCCAAATGAAATACAGACTTTACTCTCATCTGAAAAGAGGACATTGGACCACTGAGCAACAGTCCAGTCCTTCTTCTCCTTAGCCCAGGTGAGATGCCTCGAGGAACCCGACAGTTGTAGCCCATGTCCCGGATACGTCTGTACGTGGTGGTTTTTGAAGCACTGACTCCAGCTTCAGTCCACTCCCTCTGAATCTCCGCCAAATCTTTGCTTGACAATCCGCTGAATCCCCTTTGCTTGTGCAAAGGGGATGTAAAGGGGTTCTCCTGCCACATTTTTCCCTTCCGCTAAACTTTCTATTGATATGGTAAATGGATTGCATTTATACAGCGCTTTTTATCCAAAGCACTTTACAGTTGCCTCACATTCACCCATTCATACACCGACGGCGGTGCCAACCATGCAAGGTAACAACCAACACGTCAGGAGCAGGTAGGGTTAGGTGTCTTGCTCAGGGACACCACGACACTTAGCTAGGTGGAGCCCGGGGATCGAACCAGCAACCTTCCAGTTGGCAGACAACCACTCTACCTCCTGAGCTATTGCCGCCCCCCTATTGATATGCTTGGACACTGCACTCTGTGAACAACCAGCCTCCTTAGTGATGACCTTTTGTGGCTTACCCTCCTTGTGGAGGGTGTCAATGACTTCTGGACAACTGTCAAGTCTGCAGTCTTCCCCATACAGAACCAAACTGAGATAAAATTAACGACATAGGAAAACTTTGCAGGTGTTTTGAGTTAATTAGATAATTAGAGTGTGACACTCATTCTCTGAAATAACTGAGAAGTAAATGCAGATTTTCTTCACACTATTGTCTTGTCTTGAAATACTGTTTTGGGTTTTCTGGAACCCCCAAAAATGAAAAATGAAACAAAGGCTAGAAATATTTCACTTTGTGTGTGTGTAGGTGTATGTATACCTGTTTACATGTATGTATTGTATTAATGTTTATGAGATTTGGGAGATATAGCCAGACTCCCACACTGAGTGCATTTTGATCCCTATTTTACATATTTTTCAATTTTATGCTGTATGAAGTTTTCACACTATGCAAAATGTTTTGACTCATGTGATTCATTTTATACAGATACACAACACTCTCCCCACACATAATGTCCTCCCCCTGTCCCTACCATAGGCTAAGGAGGTGATCCCAGACCCTGAGCTGGTGAGGAAGATGAAGAGGCTGCAGGCGCCTGACTCTGGTAAAGCCGTGCCCGGTGCAGAGCTGACGGCCATCGTGGAGTTCTTCCTTGCGCTAGTGATCTGCAATACTGTGGTGGTTTCCTCATCCAGCCGGCCCACTCATGCGGTAGGCAGACAAATAGTCATGACTCTTTTTAATTCCAATACCTGGGCTTTGGTTGTTCACTAGTTACTGTGAATACACTATTATTTTCTGAGACACAATTATTTAATAGACGTGATGTATCTAAATATGCCTATGTGTATTGTAACATAGCTAGTGCTACAATGCCAACAAAGCCACATTGTGTGGCTTTGTTCCGTGCTCCACCATGGCCACAGGCAGTAGTGGTGTCGTAAGGCCGGTTTATTGCAATAGAATAGAATAGAACTTTATTTATCCCGAAGGAAATTATTGTGCCAGGTTACATAGCGATACAGTATAAAAACAGAATGATGAAAAATAAACTAGGAATAAACTAAGCGATACAGTATAAAAACAATGATAGAAAAAATGCTGAAGACATGACAAGAGCAATGACATGGAGCATAGCAGATGGTACCAGCTAGCATGTTAGCACTCTCCGAGTGTGTGTGTGCTGGTGGCTGACTTAAATTGTGGTGCACTTATTAGCCAATGTACCACAGGCGTCTTGCTGTGAGCAAAACTGCAGGATTCTGAGCCACTGGGTTGTATGTGCAGTGGTTTTAACTCTAAAATATGGTGGCGCACCAACCTCTTCAATAGAACAGCGCCGTAGCAGGAAACCATACCGTTGTGTCCCTTGCTGCTGATGTATTTATGAACACCATGGGTCCATGCTTGGCTCCACGTGTCTTCCCATAGGGACACGTGTCATGTGTCATATGGAGTTAATTCTGTCATCTTACAAGAACCGTTCCTGGCATAACACTGGATATTGTCCAGTGTTATGGACAATATCAATATATTTTAAGACAAGCGTGTCTTAAAAGTAATATTTTTAAGTCTTTTGCGAAATAAATCTGTTTCACCGCCCAGATGACCTTGGTTTATAGCAAGCAACAAACGCAGACATATGGCTGAGTGGTGAATGTTGTTTTAGAGAGAGGCTATGTGAGAGAGAGAGAGGCTATACCCTCATTCACGCCACTTACTGTGGCCACAAATCTCAAGCGCAGTCTGAAGCAGGCAGCAAGGCGGAGACCAATACACATGAACTAAAATCCTAACACAAATGATATACAATTAAGGAAGATGCTATATTCTTAGATAATAAATCATAGCAGATAATACATTTTGAGAATTCATAATAACATAATTTGTTTGCAGTTCTTTCTGGTGACACCAAATGACCAGTCTGTGTATACTGTATGAACCAAAACATGCATATTGACTCTTGTTGCAAAACAAGTTTGACAGGTTTCACTCTTTCACAACAACAGTGCTGCCAGCTCCTCTTGTACATGTTTCGCTCCTTTCACTCTGGGGATGCAGCTTTTATTTCTGGAACCTCTGAGACCTTTGGGCAGGTGCCAGAGCTCTGAATCTCTCTCGTATCCAGTGATCAAGTCCACAATGCTTTTCTCTCCCCCATCCAGGGCGGAGACAGTCCCCATAATTCCACCTCCAGACTCTTGGCCCCTCTCGGCTCCTTCACCACAACCGCAGCAATGCCCGCGGCCGCCTCCCAAGCTGACCAAGACGCAGCCTTGGAGACGTCCAATGAGGGACTTAAAACCCCAAGGGACCAAACAGCCGATGTCTCGCAGGACATGAGAACGCAAGATGGCGATGATTGTGGTGATGCTAACACCCCTCACCGCAGAGCCAACACCCTGGGAGGGTCCAGGCAATCCCTGGAAGACTGGGTGGGGGTGCCAGGGGAGAGCAGGCAGGCGGCGGCTCACGACAAGCTGGTGTACGAGGCGGAGAGCCCCGACGAGGCGGCGCTGGTACACGCCGCTCGGGCCTATCACTGCACCCTGCTGGGCCGCTCCCTGGACGGCCTGATGGTGGACCTGCTGGGGGCGGCTGGGTGCCTGGACATCAGCCTTCTCCACGTCCTGCCATTCGACTCCACCCGCAAACGCATGTCGGTGGTGGTGCGCCACCCGCTGACGGGGCAGGTGGTGGTGTACACCAAAGGAGCCGGACTCTGTGATAATGGACCTGGCGGAGCATCCTCACCGTAAGCCATAACGCTTCTTTGTAGGGCTGTGCAATATATATATATATATATATATATATATATACTATCAATATTGTGATATGAGACTAGATATCCTATGTAGGGGTCGACCGATATGGTTTTTTCTGGGCCGATACCAATTATTAGTAATTAGGGGTCGATAATCGTCCGATAATCGGATCTGACATTCATCATTTTTCGATTATTGGAATCGTTATTTTGTATGATCTGATTGCTGATTAAATGAAAAAAATAATTAATGCGCTCCTTGCAGGCGGCTCTGATGCAGTCGCCTCTCTCTGGCTCAATTGATTGGCTATACATCACGGGTAAAAAAACCCCAGCTTTTCCTGATTTTAAATGCTGCATTACAGTAAAGTGATAATCCTCATGGTCATTTTCGGAACATACTAGAATATTCTCCGTGCTCTTTTACAGTAGTTGCACTCGGTACTATAAGTAAGAATCAGTGCATTCTGAGCTCTGTGGGTTGAGACAATAACAATCAGAAACTAATGTTAGTTCTAATCATAATTAAACCTTGTACACATTTAAAAAAGCTATGAAATATATATATGTTTTAGTTATCCACGCTCACATGTCACTTCGTTCCATTTTTCTGCAAAATCCGACCCGACCTCAAATATATGAGAAATCAGCCCAAAAGCTGTTCTACGCAACAGAGACAGTCAAGGAAGCTCTCATGTTTTACCTTCAGCCACAACCTGCTCACAAACTGGCAATTTTGATTTGTAAAATCCTACATGTAGTCCCTGAATAGATTCATGATTCTTATATGCAGCCCCTTTTAATAAAATGAGGAAAATACTTTTGTCAAATATTTAACAGGAGTCTACAAAAATAGGCTTTACCATTTGGTTATTTTGTATAGATTTTCTATATTTATTGAATTACCAGAAAACATGCTATATTTAAGCAATAGCTTAAGACAGGCCGTGGTATATGGTTATTATTTCACAGCTAAGGGGCGTTGTTCGGCCCAACCCGAGGCGTCGGTCACCAAGCATGGCAATATGAAAGTAGGCCAATTTTTATGAACATGTTCATAAAGCATTGTTCAAAGAAATAGGCCCTCCTTTCTGCCTGCACACGCGTTGCTATGCAACATACTAGTGGTCACAAACACATTCCAATTCAAACAGTTTTTATTGACATAATTTGGTTATTCATTTATACTAATTTATATGTTGCCATTTATTGTGAAATCACTGAAAAACTGTCCAGCGTCAGTAACTTTGAAGTCTGCTTGTAGGCTTGTATTTGTTGTGAGGTGGATGTGCGTCGCTTGGCCTGGCGAGGATGTCGCTCCACTCTCTCCGCTCACCGAGTGTCGGTCGCTCTGGAGAGAGGCTTCACATTGTCCCTCACAGGCGGAGTGATACCTGTAATTGTGAAAAGGAATTACTCGTAGCCGTGGTATATGGTTATTATATCACAGCTATGAACCAATCAGATTGCTTGATTTCAGGTACCCGTAGACCTGATGTCTATTGTTATCGAGATATTAAATTACCAATATTGGGAGATTTTGTCCATATCGCCCAGCCCTACTTTCTGATCCGATCATGTTACTGTTGATGACATCAGTATTCTTAATTTAAAATGACAGTGTTTCAAAATCAAACCAGTATAGTGATTTTGACCCAATTTATGTTTTTTTTTCTTTTGTCGTCTTTTGTAGTACCTGCTGAAGAGGGATACGCTAATATCCGAGAACAAACCCAGAAACATTTAGACAACTACGCGAGAGATGGCCTTCGTACACTCTGTATCGCAAAAAAGGTAATAGTGGTTAATAATGTCTAATACCGTGTGTGTGTGTGTGTGTGTGTGTGTGTGTGTGTGTACATTTTTTTATTATTATTAATGGCAAGTATATCGCACAATATTCAGCTGAAGTGGTGTCTGTGTAATGATTTTAGATTAGAACATATTAGAGAATCGAGCTCTGTTATGATGCATAGTGAGTGTGGCATGTGACCATCCCCATGGGCCGCCAGGTCCTGGATGAGGTGGGCTACGAGACCTGGCTGAAGGGTCAGCTGTTGGCAGAGACCAGCATCGAGAACCGAGAGGAGCTGCTGATGGAGTCTGCGCAGAGACTGGAGACCAACCTCACTCTCCTGGGTAAGAGACTACACCCTGTTCACACAGAATATACTCTGTTCACACAGAATACACCCTGTTCACACAGAACATACCCTGTTCAGACAGAATACACCCCGTTCACACAGAATACACCCTGTGTATTACACCCCGTGTCTGCAATGAGTGCATTTTGCCGCAAGGAGCGCATTTTAAAAAAAAATTAATTTGATCGGCAATCAGATCATACAAAATAACGATTCCAATAATCGGAAAAATGATGAATATCGGTCGACCCCTAATTTATTCTCATACTTGATAAAAAAGTAAATACAATATAATGGAGGTTGTGTTTTATATATTTTTTCAATGTTTTCAATGCTCTTGACTTAATTCAGTCTAACAGCCTGTCCTTTCCTGCCCAGTGTTTCTATCCTATGCACGATATTGCACTGATACTACACCATATCTAAACAACTATCACATTACACATACAGATCACAGCGGGTGAGTTTACTTTCTCTGTTTTTTGCTCGTTTCTGTGGCTCAGGTGCAACAGGGATTGTGGATAGATTACAGGAGGATGTGCCGGAGACCATTGAGGCACTGCAGAGAGCTGGCATCAAGATGTGGGTTCTGACCGGGGACAAGCAGGAGACTGCCATCAACATTGCATGCGCCTGCAAACTCCTGGGACCCAACGATCAGATTCTGACTGCCAACTGTGGGAGCAAGGTAGGCGGGTTACAGTTTGCCGATGGTCACCCACGTCTAGCCTGGGGTGATTTCTGAGGTGATAATAATCTGGGGTGATGACTGGAATTAAGTCACAATGCATAGATCACATTTTGTAATCTGCTCTGAATGATTGCTTGACTGTGTTCCGTGGGCGTGCATTCTGCTAGTCAGGAACTGAAAAACCTGACCCGTTTTTCATGGTCTCACACACAGCTGTGGTTTCACTTCCTGATGCTTATCGGCACCAGATTCACAGCTTTTCTTAGCAGTGAGGATCCTATTGACAATGTTTCACATAGAAGCTGGGTTTGCGAGATCACTTTCACACAATCCATCTTACCAGGCTTTAAGTGAGCCGCTTGTGGCCGAAACCACTGTGGTTCAGACGAATTGGTGTCCTACGAGGAACTACTGACAGCTACGGCCGTTGGGATAGACCAAATGGTTCATCCAATCACCTTCCAATCATTTTTGTTAAAGTGCCTGCCCTTTTCCAAAGAGTTTCAAAGAATGACTACCCAGATGTTTCTGTGTAACTGGCCCTGCAAACCAATGACCAAAGTCCCTGCCATGAAATTACCTTTTTAACCGATCTCCAGTCAGAATGACATTTTGTTTATTTATGTCGCTGGTAGGATGCATGTGAGGCGTTGCTCCAGGAACTATTAGCAGAGGTTAGTGGTGGTGGCGAGGCCGAGGCTCTGCCCATCTCTGCGGTGCGGGGCTTCATCCTAGTGATGGACGGACGGACGCTGGATTGGGCCTTGCAGGACGAGCTGAAGGGGAACTTTCTTGCGCTGAGCCGGCAGTGCAAGGCGGTCCTCTGTTGCAGGTCTACACCCCTGCAGAAAAGCCAGGTAGTGCAGCTGGTGCGCACCCAGCTCAACGTCATGACCCTGGCCATAGGTGAGCATCCCATCATCTGTTGCGGTTATGGATCCGGACTAATTGAGGCATTGCATCCTTTGTCCCGTGCAACATTCAGCTGCTTAACAAGCTCTGATCACATGGTGGAAATTTTGCATTTAACTGAACTTACACACATCAATTTTCCAAAGTGATGCATTTTCTGATGTTTTTACATGCTTATGCTCTGTTATTTTGTGCGACAATGCCTGGTTGTTAATAGCCTTGCTGCTCTATTATGCTCCTTGTTCAAAGCTAATACCCAGACGGGCAATAAAGGTTTCATCCATTGCTTGAATACTTTGCTCCATTGGTCCATACATCATCTGATCTATGTTTTTATTTGACAGTTTGCAACGTGTTTGTATTGAATGGGGGGTGGGGGGGGTGGGCTGTGTTGAGTGCTCCAACAAAAACAATGGAGCATTTCGAGTGATGCTGGCATTCTGCTATTCATGCGCTACATAATGTATATTTTATTATAGAATTCTGTTTTAAATGAGGTTCCCAGATTGAATCTTTGAACATGCTCTGCTCCAGTTTGGTTTAATCTGTGGTATAGTGCTGTAGCTAATGAGGGTGTGTGATGTGATGTTGGAATAATTGTTAATAAGTTGACCAAACATGACAATCCATGGCCATTCACTTCCAGGCGATGGAGCAAATGATGTCAGCATGATCCAAGTGGCAGATGTGGGCATTGGGATATCTGGCCAGGAGGGCATGCAGGTAGCCACTATTAATACCATATCATTATATTAAGGGCTCTGTTAAAGCCTATTAAAGCTTTATTAAGCTCTTAGGATATATGGAGAAGGGTACGTGTAATACCAGCAACCAGGGTGTTCAACTGAACTGAATGGTTGTGGGTTTGATGTGATACCTACCAGGCGCCCCTTTTACAAGGAGATCCTGGAATATTGCCGTTAAGACGTTCAGGCATTGCGCTGGCTTTTGCCCGTTTACACAGAACCAAAAAAGCGGACATAATGCCGGAATGGTGCGTGCTTTTACACAGAATACAGACATTCAGGAATTCAGAATTAAAAAAATTCAGAGGCGTGACGTGTAACACAACAGCGCCAGCGTCTAGTGTGATGTATAACATTGGCGTTGGGCAGCAACATTGCTTTTAAATAATAGCTTTGTTTTTGCTCTTTGTGCACATTTATATTTTATATACAACACATTGATACATAACTTTACAATGGCAGATTTGTGCAATCAGAAATGTGTTGGACGTTAAATGAAAGACATACATTTGCAGACATAACCTGTCGATACACCTTCGCCCTGTCCCGGCATTCCAGCTTACCCCTTTTACACAGACATTGATCCGGCTCTGTCTACCTCCAATGCCGAAATCAAGAAAAAATTACCCCCCATTCCATGTTTGTACCTTTAACACAGGAGAGCTGAATAAAGCTGCAACCAAACGACTGTGTAAAAGAGGCTTGTGGGCTGCTATCTAATCCCATGTATCTGAAATCACTGTACTGTAAGGTCCTATGGAACTGCTAAATACCCACATGGTAATGTCCCTACCTAATTGGTAATGCAGTTCCACCCAAAAATGGTCATGTTCATTATATTATTATTAGGGCTGTCAAACGATAAAAATTATTAATCGTGATTAATCGCATGATTTTGTGTAGTTAATCGCGATAAATCGCGATTAATCCCAAGTTTTTTATTGACTCAAACTTGAATGATTTTTCCAAGTGAAAAGCAGTGTATTGTGTTGTAGCCATATGAATGGAAAATATAAGCAGCATCCAAATGTATTTTTTATTACAATAAAAAAATCCAATATAAAACCAAAAATATTTGTAGCCACTGCCAGGGCAATAACATTTTCATATTCTTATCTAGTTAATTCGGAACCGCGAATTAACGGATCCCCCCCCCCCCATCAGAACCGCAAATTAACGGACCCCCCCCCATCAGAACCGCAAATTAACGGACCCCCCCCATCAGAACCGCAAATTAACGGACCCCCCCCCCCCATCAGAACCGCGAATTAACGGACCCCCCCATCAGAACCGCAAATTAACGGACCCCCCCCCATCAGAACCGCGAATTAACGGACCCCCCCCATCAGAACCGCGAATTAACGCCCCCCCCCATCAGAACCGCGAATTAACGGACCCCCCCATCAGAACCGCGAATGAACGGACCCCCCCCCATCAGAACCGCGAATTAACGGACCCCCCCCATCAGAACCGCGAATGAACGGATCCCCCCCCCATCAGAACCGAATTAACGGACCCCCCCCATCAGAACCGCAAATTAACGGACCCCCATCAGAACCGCGAATTAACGGACCCCCCCCCATCAGAACCGCGAATGAACGGATCCCCCCCCCATCAGAACCGCGAATTAACGGACCCCCCCTATCAGAACCGCAAATTAACGGACCCCCCCCCCCCCAGAGACGCTGACTCGGAGCCCGTCACGCACCTCACGGTAGCATCATTGCGCATCCTTGGCTCAATATCTGTGATGTCCACCAATGTCCTAAACAACAACACGCCCTTGCTTGAAGTACTTCGGTGATAAACGAATCAAAAGGTCAAACTACATAAAATGGCGTCAAAAAAATTTGTGGCGTTAATAACGCGTTAATAACGTGTTAACTTTGACAGCCCTAATTATTATTAAATATTGTTGCATGCAACTATATTTAATATATTATATTAATTATCCAACAATATAAAACTATACATCCTACACAGTATAGCCATAGTGAGCATAGGGAAACGTAGACGTATCAGGAGACCATTGTAGATCATGTGATTTAGTTTTTTGCCATTTGTCAAACCATGTCTGGTTGAGGTGGGTTTCGAACCATGAACCTCCTGCACTACATTGTGTAGCGTTGAGTAGAGCACTCCAAAGGACTTTCTGTTCAACTTATGTATTGTGGTGCTCTGCTGTGTCTCTCCCTAGGCCGTCATGTCGAGTGACTTTGCCATCTCCAGGTTTAAACACCTGCGGAAGCTGCTGCTGGTCCACGGCCACTGGTGCTGCTCTCGTCTGGCCAACATGATCCTGTACTTCTTCTACAAGAATGTGGTGAGAGTTGATACGCACACAGACGCCTCCCATTCACTTTGTATTGGACATTGCGTGGTGCAATGCAAGGATTATGGGATGATTATGTGGACTGAAGGAGTGGGACAAACGTTGAACTTCAATTACCTTTTATGCGTGTTGTGCGGTGCCCGTTCAGCCATGTGATTGGACGATCGACATTAATTCCTACAAGCAGCAACTAGAGAGGGCATTTCACGATGCCAAACACCAGGCATCTTGCTTGGTGGGGCTGGGCCAGTCAGAAGTTCTTCAAGAATGCTTCATGCACTCATGCATTCATGCAATGTTCAGAGGTCACAAGGAGAATTGCACAGTATGAGAGACACAATCAGTGTACTGCTTTGGCACGTTACGGCTGACTAGACTAGGGTCATATTCATAGTAAAGTAAACATGTAAACAAAGTTACTGTGTTTTCATGGCCCATATCATAGTGTTCAACAGACTTATGGTCAGTTGAAGAAATGACAGGTGTGCTAAATCTCACTGTAACATCTGAATACCTGATGGAGCAACAGATTTTAATCTAACAGAAATCTCCTCGTCGATCCAAAAGTGTGTTGAAGCCATCGCCTGTCAATAATGTGTAGACACCAGACATACTCTTGTTTTGTATTTGTATTTGGAATGTGAATCTCTGAACTGAATGTCTATATCTAGCTGTCTTGATCATATTAATTGTTAAACCGACTGCCGATTTTTTAATTATTATTATTATGTAATTTATTTATTTATTTGTGTCAATGCGCAGATGTATGTGAACCTGTTGTTCTGGTACCAGTTCTTCTCTGGGTTCTCTGGGAGCGTCATGACAAACTCCTGGGTCCTAATCTTCTTCAACTTGCTCTTCACGTCCGTGCCCCCACTTGTGTACGGCGTGCTGGACAGAGACACCCCCGCAGACACTCTGATGGCATGGCCTGAACTCTACAGGGCTAGTCCCAACTCTAAGGTCTGCATGGGATGATGGATGTTTTAGGAATGAAATGCGTCAATATCAAGGTGGTGGTTCAACTGCATCTAGACTTAATATTACATTTACTTTTAAGCACAGCGCTTAAAAAAAGAATACTTTGGGGGTACTTGAACATTTTCTAAAAACAAGGAGAAAGGAGTCATTCCAACTTCCAGTCATCCAAAGAGGTTATTTGAAATACCTAACAAATATTTGTTCTCCCTAAAATTATTTTTACTGGTAAAAGGGGCACTTGGCTGAAAACAGATTTTCCAGGGGATATGTTAAAACCAAATTTGAGAACCACCAGCTTCGACAGTAGATTATATCTTAAATTGTGTATTGTGGAGTACACATGCCAGGAGGACATGAGATGGTCATGGACCGAAACACATTTAAAGAATTTTAGTATGAAAGAGGGGAAATGGTGAACGACATGAATGTATTTGATGTTATTCAAAGTCATGAAGGGTTAATTCAGCCTGAAAATAATTCCAGGTTTTTGCTTCACTTGCAGGTGTATGCTTCCTCCACATTTTGGTTCACAATCCTGGATGCCTTTTACCAGAGCCTTGTGTGTTTCTTTGTTCCATACCTTGTAAGAACATTTTTTGTGGATTCTACAGTGGACCTTATACATTACTGAGTGTTATTTCATGATGATTACAGTTACATTACTGTATATTTTCTACCAGGCATATGCAGGGTCTGACGTCGGGGTCCTGGGCTTTGGTTCTCCTATCAACGCTTCGGCTCTCCTCATCATTCTGCTGCACCAGGTCATCGAGAGCCACACCTTGGTCAGTCACCCTGGGACTTACAATACTAATGCTTCATGGTAACATTGTAGTATGTAGTGTGTAGTGCAGGGGTGCCCACACTTTTTCAACTTGTGAGCTACTTTTAAAATGACCAAGCCAATATGATCTACCTACACAAAAAATGCAGGTATAAATATATCCCGAGTATACTTCATATAAAAGGGGGGGGGGGGCTCCGTTAATTCGCGGTTCTGATGCATGTACCCCTGACTGCAGGCCTGCAGACGTTGAGCTGGGCGGAGCTCAACGTTTGACTCCGCCCAGCTCAACGTTTGACTCCGCCCACTCCCCAACATGACTGCAGGCCCGCAAGAAACCATAATGAATGTGGCGAAATACAGGGATTTAAACACAATTTAACAACTTAATCTTTGGTTTTTCACAAAATTACAGATTAACTAGGCCTACCTATTAAAACATTTAAGGCGAGACACGACAGGTGAACAGGTTAAAAAGGCCATTTTCTCTTTCTCATACTCTGAGCCCGAAATCTCCACTTCAGCAGCACTTACATACACCAAATGTTCCAGTTTTATTCCTAACTATATTCTGCAGGTATTTACAGAAGGGTTTGTTGATATGTCATTCAGAGCCTGATTTATACGACATTTTACTCCTAAAAATATGGCAAAAATGTACTTTTCTGACTCTTGACAGTATTTTATTATTTATGGAGTGATAAAAAGAGATATCCAAAATTCCTTCTGTAAATAGGCCCTACCTGTGAATCTAATGTCTACAAAGAGAAAAAATAATTTTGAACCTGGCTTTATCCAATGTTCATAGTATTTTCTGGAAATCTATGCAAATTAGCGCATATTTAAGTACATAATGGCTTATTTGCGTATTTAAACATAAAATTTAAGAAAACTTGTAATACAGAAATGAATTGTCTTTATGTAAGTAATCAACTGGCAAAGTTTCATTGTGATGTCTACTAGTTTTTTTTTCCCTATTCACCTGCAGTGTCTCCCCTTAATTACCTTAATTGTTCATTAAATGTACCCTGGAAATCCAGAGTTCTCGCGAGAGCACAATTTGAATTTGCTCAGCGAGTCACTCTGGTAATGAGTAACATGCTCATTAGCAATTCCTGTTGATCCAACGTAAACCAATCACATCGGTGTATCTGATATAGGCGGGCCAGAGGCGGGCTAAACAGATGACGTCAGCGCTGCGACGGAATCAGTCCGGAATCAGTCAGTAAACATTGCAAGATGGCTATCGATCTGATGGGGGGGTGCTCCGTTAATTTGCGGTTCTGGTGGGGGGGGTGCTCCGTTAATTTGCGGTTCTGATGGGGGGGGGTGCTCCGTTAATTTGCGGTTCTGATGGGGGGGGGTGCTCAGTTTAATTTGCGGTTCTGATGGGGGGGGGGGGGGGGGGGGGGGGGGTGCTCCGTGGGGTGATCAATATGAGACGTTTTCACTGCTCATGGTTATTATAGGACATGCGGGTTCGGGTTTGGCTGCGGGTCTTGCTCGGCTCGGGTTATATGTGCGGATGGCGGGAGAAGGTCTTGAAAATCAGACCCGTGCAGGAATTAATGTTACGTTAAATGTTTGTTACAATAAAAAGGATGCTCTCTTATAATGTTGTTGTGGTGGTGTGGATTGCACATGCTTTGAGTTGTAAGCCTATGCCAAACCAATTTATTCATATAATTGCTGACAACGAATGAGACATTTTGAATGTCCCCACCAATATCCAGCGATGTCCATCCACCCCCCTCCCGGATCAGAACCACAAATTAACGGGGCCCCCCCCCCTCCCCTCCCCCATCAGAACCGCAAATTAACGGAGCTCCCCCCCCCTCCGCCATCAGAACCACGAATTAACGGAGCCCCCCCCACCATCAGAACCACAAATTAACGGAGCCCCCCCTCAGCCATCAGAACCACAAATTAACGGAGCTCCCCCCCCCCCTCCGCCATCAGAACCACAAATTAACGGAGCCCCCCCCCCCGCCATCAGAACCGTGAATTAACGGAGCCCCCCCCTCCCCTCCACTCTCTACCAGAGGCCCCCAAACAGGCCACCTTGGCCCCTCCAGATCCTCCACAGGCCACTGTTGCCCCTCCAGATCTACCAGAGGCCCCCAAACAGGCCACCTTGGCCCCTCCAGATCCTCCACAGGCCACTGTTGCCCCTCCAGATCTACCAGAGGCCCCCAAACAGGCCACCTTGGCCCCTCCAGATCCTCCACAGGCCACTGTTGCCCCTCCAGATCTACCAGAGGCCCCAAACAGGCCACCTTGGCCCCTCCAGATCCTCCACAGGCCACTGTTGCCCCTCCAGATCTACCAGAGGCCCCCAAACAGGCCACCTTGGCCCCTCCAGATCCTCCACAGGCCACTGTTGCCCCTCCAGATCTACCAGAGATCCCCAAACAGGCTACCGTGGCCCCTGAAGACCCCCAAAAGAAAAAAGCAACTGCACGCTGTAAACAAAAATTGTTATTGTCACTATTATCATCATCATTATCGTGATCATTATTACTATGTCAACATTATTATCATTATTGTCATTGTTATTATTATCATTATTATCATTGTGATCATCAATATCATATTATTTGATTAACATTTTTACTGTTAATGTTTTAGTTTTTGTTTAGTTTTTGTTAATAATTTGTTCAATAAAAAACAGTCTACACTCCCTTTAATTTTGATAACATTAAGTATCTCAGGTTACATTTGATTATGATAAATACGCATTAAAATATATTACTTTTTTCATCACTTAATGTAGCCTGGAAATCCAGACCCACATCTAGAAAGCTGTAGGTCTGGTAATGAGTAATGAAAATGGCCCAACTCGATGGGCGGCACCAAGCATGCATTTGAAAATATCACTGCACGCAATTGGATAACACTACGACCAATCAGAAGAATACACAGGGTGACGTATCCAGAGAGACGGAAACGAGTTTGTTTTGGAGAATAGTTTGACAGAGAGATGTAAATGTAGCCTAATGGAAATACCACGGAGATACCACTTTGGCAACGCAACGTTAACCTTGTAATATTCTTAGCCAAGGAATATTGAAATAAAGAGATGCAACCGAGTTGGCGTTTATGGATGTTTAATAGCAACTGCGCATGGTACCGAGCATGGGCGTAGAATTTAGTGGGGACGCTGGGGACATGTCCCCACCAATGGTTTCACTATACCTAGGTATCATCCATCCATCCATCCATTATCGTCCGCTTATCCGGGGTCGGGTCGCGGTGGCAGCCGGCTAAGCAGGGCCCCCCAGGCTTCCTTCTCCCCAGCCACACTCTCTAGTTCCTCCTGGGGGATCCCGAGGCGTTCCCAGGCCAGGCGAGATATGTAATCCCTCCAGCGAGTTCTGGGTCTGCCCCGGGGTCTCCTCCCAGTTGGACGTGCCCGGAAAACCTCCAAAGGGAGGCGCCCGGGGGGCATCCTAATCAGATGCCCGAACCACCTCAGCTGACTCCTTTCGATGCGGAGGAGCAGCGGCTCTACTCCGAGCTCCCTCCGGATGTCTGAGCTCCTCTCCATATCTCTAAGGCTGAGCCCAGCCACCCTGCGGAGGAAACTCATTTCGGCCGCTTGTATCCGCGATCTCATTCTTTCGGTCACTACCCAAAGCTCGTGACCATAGGTGAGGGTTGGAACGTAGATGGACCAGTAAATCGAAAGCTTCGCCTTCCGGCTCAGCTCCCTCTTCACCACAACGGACCGGTACAGCGCCCGCATCACTGCAGACGCTGCACCAATCCGTCTGTCCATCTCCATTTTGCCCTCACTCGTGAACAAGACCCCGAGATACTTGAACTCCTTCGCTTGAGGCAGCAACTCACTCCCAACCCGGAGGGAACACTCCACCGTTTTCCGGCAGAGAACCATGGCCTCAGACTTGGAGGTGCTGACTCTCATCCCGACTGCTTCACACTCGGCTGCAAACCGCCCCAGTGCATGCTGGAGGTCACGGTCTGATGTAGCCAACAGAACCACATCATCTGAAAAGAGCAGAGATGCAATTCTGAGGTCCCCAAACCGGACACTCTCCTCACCTCGGCTGCGCCTTGAGATTCTGTCCATGAAGATCACGAACAGAACCGGTGACAAGGGGCAACCTTGGCGGAGTCCAACACCCACTGAGAACATGCTTGACTTTGTGCCGAGAATACGGACGCAGCTCGCACTTTGTTCGTACAAGGACCGAATGGCACGTACCAACGCCCCGGTACCCCATACTCCCGTAGTACCCCCCACATGATTCCCCGGGGGACACGGTCATAGGCCTTCTCCAAGTCCACAAAGCACATGTAGACTGGATGGGCAAACTCCCATGCGCCCCCCAACAACCCTGCGAGGGTAAAGAGCTGGTCCACTGTTCCACGGCCAGGACGGAATCCGCATTGTTCCTCCTGGAGCTGAGGTTCGACAATCGGCCGGAGCCACCTAGGTATCAACCAGTCACATATATCCCGTTTACAACTGGTGCAAAATGCAGCTGCCCGGCTTATAACTGGGACTAGAAAACGAGACAGCAGCACACCTGTACTGGCATCCCTGCACTGGCTACCCATCAAGTACAGGATTGATTTTAAAGTTCTACTGTTTGTTTTTAAAGCTCTACATGGCCTGGCACCCCAGTACATCTCTGAACTCATTCACCCACTCTCCAATCCCAGGACACTCAGATCCTCTGACCTGCTCCTCCTGTCAGTGCCGTGGTCGAGGTTAAGGGCTCTGGGCGACCGCGCTTTCTCAGTTGCTGCCCCAAAGCTCTGGAACACCATACCATACTCAATCAAATGTTCCCCGTCCATTGAACTCTTCAAAAACTTAAGACACATATGTTCAGCCTGGCATTTGAATGTCTGAAGTTTTCCTGACTATTTTATCTATTTGTTTTAACGTATATGATTTTATTTCCTTGTTCTTATTTTTAACTGCTTTTATGTTTTCACTGTACAGCACTTTGGTCATCCTGTGGTTGTTTTAAATGTGCTATATAAATAAACTTGATTTGATGAAGGCTCAGGGAGAACGAGATATAATATTAATAATATTTATTAATATTCATAAGATAAAAGCCCTCGTATAATTTTCCCATTTAGCTTAGATATGCCCCCTCTCATTGCTTATTAGTTTATTGCTTTCTGTGTTTGATTTTCGGTGTGCAGGACAGGTGTCATATTGTGGCGTCCAGTTAAAAATGTGTGAGTTCACCAATGTGCGTTGCACTGCTGCTATCCCATCGGAGTTGGGATACCCGATCATAGTTTATGTATGCTGGCTAGTGTACGGACTAAGTAATATCCACAGCCTAATGGACAGATAAAAGTTGGTTGTTAGTTGCTTATTATTTAGTTACTTATATCGGCGTGCGAATATAGAGCCACCGACGTGGTCAGTCTCCAGCCTTCCCCAGAACACTCTACGGATTCCTTACTCTCCCTCACGTTGCAAGTACAATCCTCCCATGTCACCTTCTTCAATATGGACATTCCATTCCCAAACAAGCTGCTCCAACTGGTACCATTGCTTTAAGTTTAGTATAATATTTAGACTATCATTTATTCATTGTTAATGTATGTCGTGTGTTCATTGTTTCATGGTTGAGTTCATTAAAGTTTGTTATTTTGCCCCAAGCTCAATGCAGTGATTGTCCATTTAAATGTTTAAAGCCATCTAGGGCTGCCTGGTGATGGTGGCCAGCCCCTAATAATGTTAATTAAAGTTAAGTTAAAAAGCAAACCAGGATTTCTACAGTCATATAATTTGTAGGCTACAATAATTGTTTAAAAGCTTGACTGACCTTAATAAACGGACCTTTGTCTTATTGAAAAATGTTCTTTGTGGACCTTTTAAGATTTGTATTTGAGTACCCCTGACGTATAGTCTCAACCAGGGCTACAGAATCTCACAAGTCATGTAATCACGCTACTCACTGTTAATTGTTTGCCAACATATTATCATTGGCAAAACACACACTTTTAGAGGACACTGATGGGGCACTATTGGCCCAACGAGTTGCATTGCAGACGATTGCAGACATCTGTCTGGTGAAGGCTGCAGGCCTCCTTGATTGGTATAAAGCAATGCATTTGTGTTTCCCCAGATGTGGATGCACGTGGCAGTGCTGGTAGGTAGTGGCGTCTTCTACTTCGTCTTCACCCTGCTGTTCAGCATGTGGTGTGTAAGCTGCAGCCCCCCCACCAACCCCCTGGGGGTGGAGACCCTGCAGATGTCCCAGCCCCTCTTCTACATGGTGTGTGCCCTCACCACCATCACTGCACTGTTGCCAAGGTAGGAGGCATGCATGAATGCCTACACATGCACGCGCACAGACGCGCACACACTGTAATTACATCATGATAGTAAGTAATACAAATATATCCATTATAAGCCACAGACAGAGGTGGTGCTGTTGGTGCGATTGGAGTATGTGGTTGTAGTCTGTCATTGCAAAGCTAACATCGGTATACGTTTACCTCCTTTGGCTCTAGGGTTTTCATCCGTGCTCTGCTCAACAGCATGAGCTCCTCTCTCGCTGAGATGGACACATCAGGTCCAAAGGAGCATGCAGAACAAATGCGCTGGTGGGACAGGACTCGGTCTAGATCCAGGGTGCTCTGTGTGCCTGCTAATAACCCAGGCCTGGAGCCCACTGAGAACTTGGTGGTGTCCTGACAAATGTTTCCATTGTAATTCTGTTATACAGATGTTCATAAGCTTGGCCATCATAACGATGTCACAAACTCTGCCTTATAAACTTTGTTGTATGGCCAAGCTATTTAGCTGGAAAGTACTGCACTGTATTAATGAGTATTCACTCACTAAAATCAAACCATAGCAAAATTTGGTATTTTCTGAATTCCAACATTTTTAATACACTTTCTATCCCATGTCACTCAAAATCAAACCATCTCTAGTAAAAGGGTTACAGTTGTGTCACCGCTGTTATTGAATCAGGCATCGTCTGTCATTTTAGCTCCTCAAAAACCAGAGGTGCAGAGAACCAGAGAAAAAAAAAGTTTTTTTTTTTTTCTGCATTTATTGCAATTATTCAAATGCAAATGCTATGAAATGGCAACTCAATTATAACTTGCCCAAATTAGGAATGGACAATATGTCCTAATATGGGACACCCAAGTATGTTTGTATTTATTTCTGCTATTAATTACATGTTTATCTTATGGTGGAATGTCTTTTTTGTATTTGATTTAGTAGTAGTATGACTCGAGCAATACAAATACCCAGAGGGCCTTAAAGCAACAGTGTACAATCTTGGAGATAAATGAATGATCATGTGGCCACTGTTGTTGATCAAACATTGAATGTAAACATTTGGCTCACATTGGATATAAACAGGGTGTTATTAAGACTGGCAGGGTGTTATTAAGACTGGCGGGGTGTTATTAAGACTGGCAGGGGTGTTATTAAGACTGGCGGGGTGTTATTAAGACTGGCAGGGTGTTATTAAGACTGGCAGGGTGTTATTAAATGGAGGTGACTGGCAGGGTGTTATTAAGACTGGCGGGGTGTTATTAAGACTGGCAGGGTGTTATTAAGACTGGCGGGGTGTTATTAAGACTGGCGGGGTGTTATTAAGACTGGCAGGGTGTTATTAAGACTGGCAGGGTGTTATTAAGACTGGCAGGGTGTTATTAAGACTGGCGGGGTGTTATTAAGACTGGCGGGGTGTTATTAAGACTGACAGGGTGTTATTAAGACTGGCGGGGTGTTATTAAGACTGGCATGGTGTTATGACTGACTCACCATTCTCACTCACATGAGGATGGTGTTATGATTTGTGTTATGCATTGATTCATGCTCCAAAACGACACAATTACAAGAAACAGTTTGATACATAGATTGTTTGAGTCATATTGACTTGAATTTTGGCCCATCTTGAATATTACTTTATAGTTGTTTTATTATAATGTATATATTGGCCATATTCTATGTATTCCTCTATTGTTTTTCATGAGAATTGATTCGATTTTGGCATAACAAATGTAATTCTTTAATTCCAAGTTAAACTTGAAAGTTATAACACATGCATATATCTCCACAACGCATAAACATTGATTTAATAGACAAAAAAGATGTTTGAACTGTGTGTGATGATGAATGAATGTCTCTGAAGAGGCCAAACTTGTTCTAGCATCTCTAAGTGGCCTTAGAAGAGATTGGCCTATGTAACACTGATCACAGAAATACACACTTTTTTTAAATTACATATGTGACTGACTTTTTCCTTTTGCATGAAGGCTCACAATATACCAAGTTGTTCTAAATACAACACAAGTGCAATTAGATGAGATGTTGGTCTTCAAATGCTGGGGAGCCTAAGCACATGGATTTCCATTCAAAGCTCTATTGAAACACAGTTGTAGGGCCTCAGCCATCCAAGGAGGTGGTTGGGACCATATGGCGCTTTATTCTAAGGGTAAAGAGGTGCCACAGAGTCTGCTCCCCCACTGGAAGAAGAGGAACTCCACCAAGGCTGCTCCCCACAGTGGGCAATGGAACGTCACCTAGCCTATATAAGGTCAACGCGGACAGGGTCAGCTCTTAGTCTCATGCTTGGCGGTCCTCCTCTAAATCTTGGTCCTGCGTCCACGATGTTGAGTGGTCGCCTCCATGCTGTGCTCCTGATACACATTTTGTAGTGGTAATTCCTTATTAGACTAGACTAAGCTAAATTTGAGGACGAAGTACCTAATTTCTTTTAAACACTACCAGCTATGCCCTAGTACTGTATAAAGATTCCGTAGCTACATCTCAGTCTAGACTAACTATCACAAGAACATCGGTCGACTCGCTGTGAACAACACAGCTTTTGCTTTGACGATAAAGCAAAAGTTGGACAAAGGATAAAGGAGAGGATAAGGGCGATCGATTCCCCTTTAAATCCTGACATTGACAAACCACTGTTTTCTTTCAACGCAAGTGAAATACCACAAAAGATGTTTCCCAGCCCACTGCCTAGCTCCGGACCTCAGGACCATCAACACGCAACCCCGCCAAACTCGACGCAGTTTTTTGGGAAAGATTGAACCAACTCCTGATCACTACACACGCGATCTCCAGCGAGGTAGATATCTGGGCAGAGTTAGATAGAACTGTGATACACTATATGGCCAAAAGTCAGTGGACACCTCTACTAATTATTGAGTTCAGGTGTTTCAGCCACACCCATTGCTAACAGGTGCATAAAATACAAACATTTACAATTCAGAATGGTTCGTAAAGATCTCAGTGACTTTGAACGCGGCACTGTCATAGGATGCCATCTTTGCCACAATTCAGTTTGTGAAATTTCTGCCCTACTAGATGTGCCCCGGTCAACCTTAAGTGCTATTATTGTGAAGTGGAAGCGCCTCGGAGAAACAACAGCTCGGCCACGAAGTGGTAGACCACGCAAACTCACAGAGCGGGGCTGACGAGTGCTGAAGCACGTAGCGCGTGAAAATTGGCTATCATCTGCTGTATCACTCACTACAGAGTACCAAACTGTCTCTGGAAGCACCATCAGCACAAGAACTGTGCGTCGGGAGCTTCATGGAATGGGTTTCCATGACCGATCAGCTGCACACAAGCCTCACATCACCATGTGCAATGCCAAGCGTTGGTTGGAGTGGTGTAAAGCACGCCGCAACTGGACTCTGGAGCAATGGAAACGTGTTCTTTGGAGTGATGAATCACGCTTCACTATCTGGCAGTCTGATGGGAGAATCTGTTTGGCGGATGCCAGGAGAACGTTACCTTCCGGAATGCAGAGTACCTACTGTAAAGTTTGGTGGAGGAGGGATAATGGTCTGGGGCTGTTTCTCAGGGTTTGGGCTAGGCCCCTTAGTTCCAGTGAAGGGTATGCTTAATGTACAGGATATGAAGACATCTTAGCCAATTGGGCGCTTCCAACTTTGTGGCAACAGTTTGGGGAAGGCCCTTTGCTGTTCCAGCATGACTGTGCCCCTGTGCACAAAGCAATGTCCATAAAGACAGACAAGTTTGGTGTGGAGGAACTCTATTGGCCTGCAAAGAGCCCTGACCTCAACCCCATTGAACACCTTTGGGAGGAATTAGAATGTCGATTGCGAGCCAGGCCTTCTCGTCCAACATCAGTGCCTGACCTCACAAATGCTGCTTTGACTGAATGGGCACAAATTCCCACACACACTCCAAAATCTTGTGGAAAGCCTTCCCAGAAGAGTGGCAGCTGTCATAGCCGCAGGGGGGTCCAACTCCATATTAATGCCCATGGTTTTAGAATGGGATGTCTAACAAGCTCATATAGGTGTGATGGTCAGGTGTCCACTGACTTTTGGCCATATATGACTGTTTAACTGATATTGTCGGACAATATTGTATACACGTTTTGCCTTCTTTGCTTATGTTTTGATCTAAACTCGGAGTGGATCCCCGAGTTAGATCTGTACATGCCCCTCTTTTGGTTTTCTCTCCCTTTTTACGAAGAAAGTGCATACATCTCGTGATTCAAATCCTCCCGCCTAGTCACTCACTGACCACGTAGATCCCTTTGTTAGAACTACCTCCCACATTTCCACAGCCTCAACCACCACCATTTGCTTTTATCTTTCTTTGTCTCTCACACACACACACACACACTACACGAACACTTCAGGTTGTGCATTGCTTATTGTATTGAATGAATGTTTACTTTGTCATTCGCCAACGTGAACATTCTTCCCAGTTTACTTAAGTATATTTCTATGAGACTTAATCCACAGTCCGGTTATTGGTCCCTGATCTCAGGGTGGTGCCCTGTTTTTCTTTGATAATTATAAGCTAATAACAGACCATATGACCAACATATCTTGGTGCCCAGTGTGAGGCATGATATTGCTGGCTTCAACCAATATTCTTGCAAATAACTGGATCCCAGTTATTTCCAGAATCCCTCAGGAAGACATAGAAGAGACTGAATTGGCCAAATGGGTGGGATATGTACATGACCCTCAAGGGAAGTACTTGTCCTCCAGAACACAGTAGGGAAACTTTTTGTTCCACTACGACAAGATCCAGCTGCAGATGGCAACCCATAGGGGCGAGGCCAAGGAGCTTCATGTGGATCCTTCAAGGGGAGATATGGGAACAGGGACGAGCGTCAGAATTCAGAATCTTTCAAGAGGAGATAAGGGAACAGGGACGAGCGTCAGAATTCAGTATCTTTCAAGAGGAGATAAGGGAACAGGGACGAGCGTCAGAATTCAGAATCTTTCAAGAGGAGATAAGGGAACAGGGACGAGCGTCAGAATTCAGAATCTTTCAAGAGGAGATAAGGGAACAGGGACGAGCGTCAGAATTCAGAATCTTTCAAGAGGAGATAAGGGAACAGGGACGAGCGTCAGAATTCAGAATCTTTCAAGAGGAGATAAGGGAACAGGGACGAGCGTCAGAATTCAGAATCTTTCAAGAGGAGATAAGGGAACAGGGACGAGCGTCAGAATTCAGAATCTTTCAAGAGGAGATAAGGGAACAGGGACGAGCGTCAGAATTCAGAATCTCTCGAAAGGAGTGAGTTTGCAGAGAGGAGTGAGCTCACTCACACCACACGAACAATTCAGGTTTTGCATTGCTTATTGTATTTAAGGAATATTTACTAAATACCATTCGCCAATGTGAATTGGCGAAACATTCTTATATTGTAACTGTTAGAGGTTTTTGCTTGAATATTGTGTTGAAGCCAGCCTCTGTTGCATAAAGAACTCCAAACCCTTCAATTTATGCTAACTATTAATGGTAACTGATTGTAATTATCAATTAACTATTAATCATAGTCCCGAAACGCAACACAAAACTGTTATGATTAAAATAGGAGGTTTTAGTTTATATACTGTAGATGTGGCAGTGTCCTGTTGAACAGAATCAAGGTTCATGTAGTGAACTCATCTCGTGAACTGCTGTATGCACGCCGGCGTGAACAACTGATCATGTTTGGAAGGAAGTTACTTCCTAAAGGTGTGTCTAAAGCAGCTCCTTATATAAGTTACTTCCTAAAGGCGTGTCTAAAGCAGCTCCTTATATAAGTTACTTCCTAAAGGCGTGTCTAAAGCAGCTCCTTATATAAGTTACTTCCTAAAGGCGTGTCTAAAGCAGCTCCTTATATAAGTTACTTCCTAAAGGCGTGTCTAAAGCAGCTCCTTATATAAGTTACTTCCTAAAGGCGTGCCTAACGCAGCTCCTTATATAAGTTACTTCCGAAAGGCGTGTCTAACGAAGCTCCTTATATAAGTTACTTCCTAAAGGAATGTCTAAAGGCGTGTCTAAAGCAACTCCTTATATAAGTTACTTCCTAAAGGCGTGTCTAACGCAGCTCCATATATAAGTTACTTCCTTGTAACGGTACCAGAACAGGTAGAACCCAAAAGCACGACACAGAACTACTAGATGCAAACAAAGTACACAAGGATTTAATCCAAACTCTGTAGTCCAACAGGCAAAGGTCACAAAACAGGGTATCCGATAATCAGGCGAATAATACTAGCAGATATCGAGTCAGAAAAGTAGAGTGACAGGTACGCTAAGCTCCGCTGCAAAAACAATCTGACAAAGACAAAGGGGATAAGGCAGGTGTTAAATAATATTCTAATGAGGGAATGGGAAACAGGTGAGTAGAGCAGACTCAGGTGATGGGATGGGCTCAGGATACTGTGGGCAGGTGGGAGTGGCAGGATCTGAAATGACAGGACAATGAGTGGAAGAATGGCAAAGCATAGAATAAATAATGACTAAACACAAAGTTTCAGGATGCCCTTATGACAAGGCGTGTAACGCAGCTCCTTATATAAGTTACTTCCTAAAGGCGTGTCTAAAGCAGCTCCTTATATAAGTTACTTCATAAAGGCGTGTCTAAAGCAGCTCCTTATATAAGTTACTTCCTAAAGGCGTGTCTAAAGCAGCTCCTTATATAAGTTACTTCCTAAAGGCGTGTCTAAAGCAGCTCCTTATATAAGTTACTTCCTAAAGGCGTGTCTAAAGCAGCTCCTTATATAAGTTACTTCCTAAAGGCGTGTCTAAAGCAGCTCCTTATATAAGTTACTTCCTAAAGGCGTGTCTAACGCAGCTCCTTATATAAGTTACTCCCTAAAGGCGTGTCTAAAGCAGCTCCTTCTATAAGTTACTCCCTAAAGGCGTGTCTAAAGCAGCTCCTTCTATAAGTTACTCCCTAAAGGCGTGTCTAAAGCAGCTCCTTATATAAGTTACTTCCTAAAGGCGTGTCTAAAGCAGCTCCTTATATAAGTTACTCCCTAAAGGCGTGTCTAAAGCAGCTCCTTATATAAGTTACTTCCTAAAGGCGTGTCTAAAGCAGCTCCTTATATAAGTTACTTCCTAAAGGCGTGTCTAAAGCAGCTCCTTCTATAAGTTACTTCCTAAAGGCGTGTCTAAAGCAACTCCTTATATAAGTTACTTCCTAAAGGCGTGTCTAAAGCAGCTCCTTATATAAGTTACTTCCTAAAGGCGTGTCTAAAGCAGCTCCTTATATAAGTTACTTCCTAAAGGCGTGTCTAAAGCAGCTCCTTATATAAGTTACTTCCTAAAGGCGTGTCTAAAGCAGCTCCTTATATAAGTTACTTCCTAAAGGCGTGTCTAAAGCAGCTCCTTATATAAGTTACTTCCTAAAGGCGTGTCTAAAGCAGCTCCTTATATAAGTTACTTCCTAAAGGCGTGTCTAAAGCAGCTCCTTATATAAGTTACTTCCTAAAGGCGTGTCTAACGCAGCTCTTTATACAAGTTACTTCCTAAAGGCGTGTCTAAAGCAGCTCCTTATATAAGTTACTTCCTAAAGGCGTGTCTAAAGCAGCTCCTTATATAAGTTACTTCCTAAAGGCGTGTCTAAAGCAGCTCCTTATATAAGTTACTTCCTAAAGGCGTGTCTAAAGCAGCTCCTTATATAAGTTACTTCCTAAAGGCGTGTCTAAAGCAGCTCCTTATATAAGTTACTTCCTAAAGGCATGTCTAACGCAGCTCTTTATATAAGTTACTTCCTAAAGGCGTGCCTAACGCAGCTCCTTATATAAGTTACTTCCTAAAGGCGTGTCTAACGCAGCTCCTTATATAAGTTAATTCCTAAAGGCGTGTCTAACGCAGCTCCTTATATAAGTTAATTCCTAAAGGCGTGTCTAAAGGCGTGTCTAACGCAGCTCTTTATATCAGTTACTTCCTAAAGGCGTGCCTAACGCAGCTCCTTATATAAGTTAATTCCTAAAGGCATGTCTAAAGCAGCTCCTTATATAAGTTACTTCCTAAAGGCGTGTCTAAAGCAGCTCCTTATATAAGTTACTTCCTAAAGGTGTGTCTAAAGGCGTGTCTAACGCAGCTCTTTATATCAGTTACTTCCTAAAGGCGTGCCTAACGCAGCTCCTTATATAAGTTAATTCCTAAAGGCGTGTCTAAAGCAGCTCCTTATATAAGTTACTTCCTAAAGGCATGTCTAAAGCAGCTCCTTATATAAGTTACTTCTTCTTCAAAGACCCCATGAAAAGACTCCCGGAAAGATCGGGCCCCCTTCTGGAGCCAGACCTAGGAGGGGAGCTCGTCGGCGAGCGTCTGGTGGCCGGGCCTGTATCCACGGGGCCCGGCCGGGCCAAGCCCGAAAAGACAACATGGAGTCACCTCCCTGTGGGCTCACCACCTGCAGGGAGAGTCATTGGGGTCGGGTGCATTGTATACCGGGCGGTAGGCAAAAGCGGGGTCCTGGGCGTGCGGATCCCCGGCATTGCCGACTCACTGGCGGGGAAGGAGCCTGAGCTGGTGCGGGAGGTGGAGCGGTACCAACTACATATGGTTTGGGCTCACCTCCACACACAGCACCGGTTCTGGAACCAAACTCCTGGAGAGGGGCTGGGCCCTCTCCTTTTCCGGAGTTGCCCAGGGTGTGAGGCGCCAGGCGGGTGTGGGGATACTCACAAGTCCCCGGCTGAACGCCGCTGTGTTGGAGTTCTCTCCGGTAAACGAGAGGGTCGCCTCCATGCGACTGCAAGTCGCTGGGGGGAAGGCTCTGACTGTTGTGTGTGCCTACGCACCAAACAGCAGTTCAGAGTATCCGGCCTTCTTGGAGTCCTTGGGTGGCATCCTGGAAAGGGTTCCATCCGGGGACTCCAAATTTCTACTGGGGGACTTCAACGCACACGTGGGCAATGATGGAGAAACCTGGAGGGGAGTGATTGGGATGAACGGCCTGCCCGATCTGAACCAGAGTGCTGTTTTGTTATTGGACTTCTGTGCTAGCCATGGACTGGCCATAACAAACACCATGTTCGAACATAGGGTGGTTCACAAGTGTACCTGGTACCGGACCACATTAGGCCAAAGGTCGCTGATCGACTTTGGCCTAAGGTGATCTGCAGATCTGCGGCCGCATGTTTTGGACACTCGGGTGAAGAGAGGAGCAGAGCTGTCAACTGATCACCACCTGGTGGTGAGTTGGATTAGATGGTGCGGGAGGCTGCCAGACAGACCTGGTAAACCCCAACGTGTAGTGAGGGTGAACTGGGAATGTCTGGTGGAAGCCCCTGTCCGTAAGGTCTTTAACTCCCACCTCCGGAAGACCTTCTCGTGCATCCCGGGGGAGGTTGGGGACATGGAACCTGAGTGGGCCATGTTCAGAGCCTCCATTGTAGAGGCTGCAGCTCAGAGCTGTGGTCAAAAGGCTGTCGGTGCCTGTCGTGGCGGCAACCCAAGAACCCGTTGGTGGACACCAATGGTGAAGGAAGCCCATCAGGCTGAAGAAGGAGGCCTTTCGGGCCTGGTTGGCCCAGGGGTCTCCTGAAACAGCAGACGGGTACCGGGAGGCCAAAAGGACCGCGGCTTCAGCGGTCGCTGAAGCAAAAGCCCGGGTGCGGGAGGAGTTCGGGGAGGCCATGGAGATGGACTTTCGGTTGAGATGCTTCGCCCTGAGATGCTGAAGGCTCTGGACATTGTCGGGCTGTCGTGGCTGACACGCCTAGTCAATGTAGCGTGGAGGTCGGGGACAGTACCTGTGGAATGGCAGATCGGGGTGGTGGTCCCCATTTTCAAAAAAGGGGACCGGAGGGTGTGCTCCAACTATCGGGGTATCACACTGCTCAGCCTCCCTGGGAAAGTTTATTCCATGGTGCTGGAGAGGAGGCTCTGGCCGATTGTCGAACTTCAGCTTCAGGAGGAACAATGCGGATTCCGTCCTGGCTGTGGAACAGTGGGAGTATGGGGTACCGGGGCTGTTGGTACGCGCCATTCGGTCCCTGTACGAACAAAGTGCGAGCTGCGTCCCTATTCAAGTCAATCACGTTCTCAGTGGGTGTTGGACTCCTTATACAAGTCACTTCCTAAAGGTGTGTCTAAAGCAGCTCCTTATGTAAGTTACTTCCTAAAGGCGTGTCTAAAGGCGTGTCTAAAGCAGCTCCTTATATACGTTCGCACCATCCACGTAGTTACTTTTGGATCTTTTTTAGTGGTTTCTTAGCAGCACTTTAAGGAAGCTTGTAGGCTTACAACGAGTGAAGTTATAATGAGTGTTCATAGCGAAGCATTGAGCACCAAAGACGCGATGCACGATGAGTTGGAGTCGCTGAGGTAAGAAGACGCGTTATTCACGTACAAGTAGTAGGATTACATGACAAACAAACCCTGCCTGCTGCAGTGTATATTACGCCATGCCTTCATTATCTCAATCAGCATTTGCTCAACGTAAATATAAAGCAGTACTTTTCTGTGGACAAAAACTACAATAATAAAAGTAACTCTTTTTCCTGGTTCCTCTTTTCGCTCCGTTGTTGTGACTTTCACATCCCTGTATGTCTCCGGTGCACCTGTTGACTTGTTGTCCCCCTTCTCTCTGACCTGTGTCTCCGGTGCACCTGTTGACTTGTTGTCCCCCTTCTCTCTGACCTGTGTCTCCGGTGCACCTGTTGACTTGTTGTCCCCCTTCTCTCTGACCTGTGTCTCCGGTGGCACTGTTGACTTGTTGTCCCCCTTCTCTCTGGACCTGTGTCTGTCCGGTGCAACCTGTTGAACTGTTGTCCCCCTTTCCTCTCTGACCTGTGTCCTCCGGTGCCCTTGTTGACTTGTTCGTCCACCCTTCTCTCTGACCTGTGTCTCCGGTGCACCTGTTGACTTGGTATGTCCCCCTTCTCTACTGACCTGTGTCTCCGGCACCTTTGCACATTGTTGTCCCCCTTCTCTCGGACCTGTTCTAGTCTCCGGGCTGCACCTGACTTGTTGTCCCCCTTCTCTCTACCGTGTCTCCCGGATGCACTGTTGAACTTGTTGTCCCCCTTCTCTCGACCTGTGTCTCCGGTGCACTGTACTTGTTGTACTCCCTTCTCTCTGAACCTGTGTCTCCGTGCACCTGTTGACTTGTTGTCCCCCTTCTCTCTACCCTGAGTTCTCCGGTGCGATGCCACCTGCTTGACTTGCTTGTTGTCTCCCCTTCTCTCTGACCGTGCTCCCGGTGCACACTGTTTGAACCTTGTTTGCTCCCCCTTCTTCTCTGACCTGTGTCTCCGGTGCAACCCTGTTGAGCTTGTTGTCCCCTCTCTCTGACCTGTTCGGTGCACTGTTTGACCTTGTTGTCCCTCTCTCTACCCTGTGTCTCGGTGACCTGTTGACTCTGTTGTCCCCTTCTCTCTGACCTGTGCTCCGGGTGCACCCTGTTGACCTTGTTGTCCCCCTTCTCCTGACCTGTGGTCTCCGGTGCACCTTTGCACTTGGTTGTCCCCCTTCTCTCTGACCTGTGTCTCCGGTGCACCTGTTGACTTGTTGTCCCCCTTCTCTCTGACCTGTGTCTCCGGTGCACCTGTTGACTTGTTGTCCCCCTTCTCTCTGACCTGTGTCTCCGGTGCACCTGTTGACTTGTTGTCCCCCTTCTCTCTGACCTGTGTCTCCGGTGCACCTGTTGACTTGTTGTCCCCCTTCTCTCTGACCTGTGTCTCCGGTGCACCTGTTGACTTGTTGTCCCCCTTCTCTCTGACCTGTGTCTCCGGTGCACCTGTTGACTTGTTGTCCCCCTTCTCTCTGACCTGTGTCTCCGGTGCACCTGTTGACTTGTTGTCCCCCTTCTCTCTGACCTGTGTCTCCGGTGCACCTGTTGACTTGTTGTCCCCCTTCTCTCTGACCTGTGTCTCCGGTGCACCTGTTGTTGCCCGTCTCTCTGACCAAACGATATCATTATATAATTATGTCCAGCGTGCAGGTCCGTCAGCCGATAGACCCATATTTATTATCTATAAAGTTGCATTGCCATTCAATTTAGTAATATGAAAATCTAATGAACTACTGTTTTCAAGAAGTGTAATTGTATGAATATAAATCCAATTAAGATGTGGAAAATGAAATTACATTCAATGAAGCAATATTTGTGTCGGGCTCATATTGATTTCTTTGCAAAGTATTGCTGAATTGCAGAATGTAGGACAATACTGTTGACTTGTGAATTGTAGCTTCTCACTCTGAGTGAGAAATAATTATCTATTTACAGTGGTCCAATAAATCAAATTATATACATACTAGTTACAGTTCTACCATGATTCTAGTATTCATCATGTTCATTACATGCTATGTTAGATTCTTCCTTGTAACGTGAACACCTCTGTATTTTGTCTTTGAGTTTTTAAGTTTCATCTAAATATTACAGGTGGTACCACCATGACCTGTCCCGTCATGCTGCCGAGGCCCTGCTCTTGTCCAATGGAAGTGACGGAAGTTATCTCCTCCGAAGTAGTAACGAGGGTCCAAACTGCTTGGCCTTGTCTGTAAGGTCAGTCTACACTTTAGCTCTACTTACCACATTAAAGCGGCCGTAGGTAAGAAATCAGGGCATCTTTCCCTGATTGGTTTGGGGAATCCTGAATCAACCTGTCACAGGTGATCACAGGTGCGTGCAATGCAACACTTGGGAAGGGGGGAGGGAATCTTTTAGTTGTTTAGTTTATTAAAAAACCTAACTGTAAATAAGGTGTTGTCGTTATCATTGTTTTTCTTTTGGCTCATACTTTAAAACAGGGGTTCTCAAACCTTTTGGGGCCAGGGACCCCTTACAGGGGAGACAACTCCCTCATAATCGTAACACTGATTAAGCATATGCTTACTACCATTTGTAGATGCCATTGGAACTATTTGTATTCTAAAAATGTTCAACCTAAATAGTTCAGACCTGTTTCATAGTAATAAACAAACACATTTCAATTTTAAATGTTAATACCACTGATATACTTTTAAACAGAGGGTCATTTTATCCTATAATAACCATGAGCAGTGAAAACGTCTCATCATGATCACCTTACATATCCTATAATAACCATGACCAGTGAAAACGTCTCATAATGATCACCTTACATATCCTATAATAACCATGAGCAGTGAAAACGTCTCGTAATGATCACCTTACATATCCTATAATAACCATGAGCAGTGAAAACGTCTCATAATGATCACCTTACATATCCTATAATAACATGAGCAGTGAAACGTTCATCATGATCACCTACATATCCTATAATAACCATGAGCAGTGAAAACGTCTCATAATGATCACCTTACATATCCTATAATAACCATGAGCGGTGAAAACGTCTCATAATGATCACCTTACATATCCTATAATAACCATGAGCAGTGAAAACGTCTCATAATGATCACCTTACATATCCTATAATAACCATGAGCAGTGAAAACGTCTCATAATGATCACCTTACATATCCTATAATAACCATGAGCAGTGAAAACGTCTCATAATGATCACCTTACATATCCTATAATAACCATGAGCAGTGAAAACGTCTCATATTGATCACCTTACATATCCTATAATAACCATGAGCAGTGAAAACGTCTCATAATGATCACCTTACATATCCTATAATAACCATGAGCAGTGAAAACGTCTCATAATGATCACCTTACATATCCTCTAATAACCATGAGCAGTGAAAACGTCTCGTAATGATCACCTTCTTACACTGACGCGCGATCCAACCTGCATCTTCTTTATTTCTCCCAGAACTGAACCCGGAAAAAAATTACGACAAAATACCACCCGCGGGTTTCATCTTTAGCGAAGTACTTCCACACACTTGATGCTTCAGTCTGTGTTCACAACCTGCTGTCTGTTCTGCAGCGCGTGAAATCACATAGCCAACGACGAGTCGACTTCTCTTGGCAGTCAATTAGTCGACTAGTCGACTAGTTTATGCAACCCCTATGAATTTTATAATTTATAGCAAATTATTTCGCGGACCCCCTGGCAATGGGTCGCGGACCCCCACTTTGAGAACCACTGCTTTAAAACACCAAACATGGATCTAGGATCCAGTGAACTTTGGCAAGATGTGATCTCCATCCAAACATTTTCTATCCGCTTCTCCAAGTTAGGGGTCTGTCAGGCAGGTCAGTCGGACAGGTCAGTCGGACAGGTCAGTCGGACAGATCAGTCGGACAGATCAGTCAGACAGGTCAGTCGGACAGCTAGGGCACCCAGGCTTCCCTGCCCTGGTCACTGTCTCCAGTTCCTCCTGGGGAGGCTCCTCATCTGTCGGTGACAGATGAAGCTCCTCTCCCCACTGAGGAGCAGCACTCAGCGATGTTTGTGTTGTGTGTCATTTAACATGCTTTGTTTCTCATCATTCAGGGCAAAAGACTCAGTGAAGCATTTCCACGTGAAGCGCACGGACCACAGCTACCTGTTCGGTTTCAATCAGTTTGCGTCACTCCAAGAATTTGTCAGCCACTTTGCTAACCAGCCATTACTAGGAAGTGACACGGGTAAATGGATGTAATTTCAAACATAATCGAAATAACCATATGAAATATTGTCAAGCAGAAAAAAAGTAGGCTGTTCCATGACGTACATATTACGTACATTCAGGTTGGTACATGGCTTATTATTAAGTGTAATTACACTGTCACAAGGACACTGTATGCTTTCTGGTAATTCAATTAATAAATATCGATATAAAAATGTACCATATGGTAAAGCCTATTTTAGTATACTCCTGTATACATGAGACAAATTAATAAATAATAGTTAGTAATGTGGATATAATGACTAAGTTGGGAAAGGCAACTAATAGAATAGCTAGAATGACATCACTGTACTGTAATGCAGCCTTCAAACCAGGAAACACATACGATGTCTCATATCACCATATGGACATGATATTGATATACTGCCCAGCACTACTCATTGTCATGGATGTCTTGTAATGCACATGTGATGAACAAACCTGCAATGATGACCACCTTGTTGGCTACCTTCCTCCCAGGGACCCTCATTGTGCTCAAGTCCCCGTACCCCTGGCGTGTGGAGGAGCCATCCATCTACGAGTCAGTGCGTGTTCACACGGCCATACAGACGGGTCGGACAGAAAGTGACCTCGTTGCAAATGCACCATCGGTATGCTAGCTGCAACTCGGTCATTCTGTGAAAACGATGTATTTTGTCAAAGAAATAGTCAATATGTTAGTCGGTTGGAAGTTTCGGTTCAAGTCTTCTGAAATTCAGTTGTGTTCAGCCCGGGGTGCACCTGAGCTACCCTGGCCAGTTGCTATGAATTGGGTCTGGCTGCAAGAGTTGTAAGGTTGAGCTGAAGAGAAAACAACTTTGAAGTTGTCTTGTCACAGAAGCTCAGTTGTCGATGTTCTATATTGTGATTTTCTTTCTACGTCTCTACGTATAAGTGGCCACGTGACCGTAAGTGGTCAAGTGCACCACTCCAAAAATGTAACTCCTCACAAGGGACCCAGAACCATACATGTAAGCATGTCGTGGACGATCGTTGTGGACTCATGGAATCTTCATGTTCAGCTTTTAGACCATTTGCCCAATTTTGTTTGATTTGCTTTGTCCATGGTAGATGCATGGCATCTCACTTTTGTATCCCGTTAGATCAATTAAGTGGACCGTTTTGTGTTTTGACACTTTTTGGAGCCATGTGTGGTATCCTAACAAATATACGTAAAATAAATCCTCCAGTGGTTATGGTCTGACTGGATCATAGATATTCTTATCGATTCTTAGCTCAGCAATAGTTGCTTCAGTTACATTATAAATGACATTATTGACATAAATGCATTATAAATTGTTTTACAGTTGGGCACCAAGGAAGGCTACCTAATGAAGCAAGGTGCCGTTGTTAAGGTATGAATTTCTTTCGTTTGGCCATTTGATATGCAACGTTTGAATTTGCTATAAGATATTTGAAATTGAGATAAACCGCACAGGTGTATGCACCAGTTTTTTCATATCAATTACTGTCAATAAGACTATTCATTACATTCATGTTTACATTAATTACAAGATGAAGATTCATTCAAAATCCTATCTATTTTTCATATAGAATTGGAAACAAAGATGGTTCACACTCCATAGACATGAACTAAAATACTTCAAAGACAAAATGGTAAGTTTAGTTTTGCATGTTCAGACATCGTGTTGTGTAATGGGATGTGGCCTCTGCAACTTCCACATGAAGTTTTGAAACAAGGGCTTGTTCCAGTGTTTTCGCTGAATTCATTTATTGTTTTTGATGAAATGTTGGATAACTGAAGTTTAAATATAGGCCTACAAATGCTACAATGCCATCCATGGGAAAATTATCATGTCAAGGAATTCAGAAGTATTGTCATTGTTGGTTGTTCTTGGTGTTACCGTGTGTTTTTTCATGTTATTTTATGTGATGTGACCTCAGCTGCAAACCATTTTCCCCTTGGGGACAATAAAAAATGTGACTGACTTGACTCCCTGAAACAAGGTCAGAAAAAATACAACTGCAGTAAACAGTTTTTAGTGCGTTTAGTGCACCAGACCAAACCAGTCTTCATCTGCCAACTACCACTAACTTAACCAGTCATGTCTTCATCTGCCAACTACTACTAACTTAACCAGTCATGTCTTTGTTTTCCTAGTTTGATGAGCCCATTCGGACCCTGGACCTCAGGGCTTGTTCTGCCATTCAGTTTGACTACTCCCAGGACAGAGTCAACTGTTTCTGGTGAGTGGTGTGGTCCACCCTCACTGCACGACACTAAGCACTAACCCTCTGAACTGGAAGGGAGAACAGAGAATTCTGGCAAGGAGGATGGCCGTCACCATACATTGTACAATCTATGTCAAACAAACTTCCTGCAGTTATTTTTTGAGGAAACTATCTTTCTTTGGACTTCCCACGTGGTAGGTTTTTTTTACAATTTATCTGGGTAATAAATGAGGAAGTTCCAAGAGGAACTTCCCATCCAGGAAGTACTTTTTTGATAAAACATGTTAATTAAAACCCCAATGCATCTGTAGTTATACAATATTTAATGTTTGTTTATTGGCATTTTCTCACAGCCTGGTGTTCCCAGACAGGACATTTTATCTGTGTGCTAAGACAGGTGTGGAAGCAGACGAGTGGATCAAGTTTATCAGGTGGAAACTGGTGAGTTAATTCCTCGCACCACACCGCCGATAGGAAGTGCAACAGACATTCTTATTCATCTCACAGAATATGTATGTACTACTGGGGGAAAACTGCAAACTATTCATCCACACTGGACAACAAAAGCCTTAAAACTAGACGAGCTGGGACTCAGTGGTTTTCACTTGCTTTTGCTTTTCAGGCCCAGAATAGAAAAGGCAGATGAGGGCAGACTGCAGAGGCTACTGGAGGGCAACTGGGAACGAAGAGGGTTCTGTGGGTCTTTGTGTTCATGTTAGAGTTCTGCAGATGTTAAGTGTTACACTTGATTGTACATTTGATTGTCGGCATGTGTTTCCATGTATATCGTCTACCTTTTAAAATGTGATTTGTAATATAAGAATTGAATACTATGATGGAATGTATGGGATAAATGTTGTGTGCAGGCAACAGTAAATGAATAAACAATCCAGCAACATAACATAAAATTGATTTATTTAAAGAGGGGAAAAAGCACAAATAAAATGGGGTGGGGCACATGTCTGCATGAACAGAAAAGCAAGTTTGGGGAGGGGAAGGGGGGGGTGGGTCCTATTCCAGAGCTGCCATAGCACCAGAAGCTTTAAGCCACCTCGACTACTTGTCGAAGTTCTTCGATTAGCGGTACCAGCTCCTTCTCCAGACTGATGATCAGACCTGTGAGACCCAACAAAGTCTCACTGTAAGCAAGTATTGAGGTTGGAATGTATTGATATTCAATACATGCAAACGTGTGCAAATGTATGCTCCTTCAGGAAAAACTACCTTATTTATTTTAATAAAATACTTCCTGTACATAGATATACAATGTACAGGAATAAACAAGTGAATCTGATGTTTTCGTACCCGTGTTGGCACTGCTGCTGGCTATGAAGCTGATAACTAATGGTAGCCGATTAAACTGCACAATCTGTTGAACAACGAGACACAATAAACAAAGGAGGCAAAATGGCACTCCAACAAATATCTACATTTGAAAAAGCTAATTGTTATTTTGTCAATCATATTCCAACAATGATCTGCCATCTTATATTTTAGATTAGCTTAGAGTAGCATCTTAAACTCACTAGTGAGTGAGAACATAAAGGCAAGGTGGGGGCAACTTGACCAACCTGGTAGGTGTTATAGTAGCAGATGATGCTCTTGTTCTTGGAGAGGCCCAGCTTACTGCCCTGATCTGTGGCCAGAGCGAACGTTGAGAGGAAGCCAGGCCGCTGGGCGTACTCTGGAGCATTCTCATTGGCCACTAAATAGGAGACATGTCGAACATTTCCTGATAGGATATTCCTACATTTACCAAAATGTGGAGCATTTCAATTTATCATCATTTACATGTTGTCCCTAGTGGCCATAACTGTTGTTTTTCCCATTTTCTCGAATGTAATGAAAAGAGAAATTGAGCCTCTGCAAAGAATGTTTCTGAAGATTATATATAGGGAGGAATATATAGGCTATATATTTACATTTTGACAGAATTCAAGAGTAGTTGCTATGGGAATAAAATATGCATATGGCTGTGGAAGACATCCCCTCATAGTAAAGTGTAATGGTGTCACTGTTGAGTTCACACCTAGATTACACACAGTAAATTAGACAGTTTAGACGTCAGGAAGTGAAAGGATTTGTGGTTAGCTACTGGGTGTATTATAATAGGGGGAAAAACGTCCAGAAATGGGGTTGTCTGCTTTCTGTACATTTATCTGGGTCCATGTGTTGTCCCATGGTACCTTTAATAACTGGTACACCGTCTCTGTCAGTCACCACGATGGCATGAAGACCTTCAACACTGAGAGCAAAACGACATTAGGTTAGTAGAACGGCTCGGTTAACATGCAACATTCACCACTGCAAATAACCGACCGATCATACCAACCTTGGCAGCTGTTTGTACAGATATCGTCTTAAATCCTGCAAGACAATTGATCATTTTATATTATATTCTCCATGAGTATCATGATCCCAATGGATGATACTGAAGTGCATGCCTTCATTGGTTTTCATTCAGTAATAAAGTACTAAATGTTACAGTAAGAGTGGGAAATGTTAATTATTGGTGAATGATTAAAAGCACACGCAGACCATTCTTACATCGACCATCGTGGTCGGCGTCTCAGCGAAGTCAGCGACTGTTGGGAGAATCAGAGAGTGAATGTGAAGCCGAGACGCAGGTTGTAATTATGCGTTCCAATTGTACTCGGAAGTCGGAACTTCCGACAACAAAGTCGGAATTTTAGGGGGAAGTCAGAAGTACCTCACAGACACCCGACTATATCAAGTCAATCCGGGTGTGACGCCATTCCCAACATCCCGACTTACGAGACACTCCAGTTTACTCGGAAGGTTGGTGAGATATTTCCAACCTTCCGAGTTGAAATTCCGACTTCAGGACGCGTTCCCCCCTGACACGTCCCACTAGTAGCGGGAAATTCCGACTTCCGAGTACAACCGGAACGCAGCATAAGGACTGATAATGACTATCAGTCGTCACCACAGCTGCACTAAGAGTTTACTTCTTAAGATAGTATAGATAGTATGTCTAACACATAAGGTCACAACATAGAATGAAGTAAAGACGATATACTACTTATATAATACCTTTGATGAGCTGTAACGCGTAGTGTTGTGCCCACAGGACGACTAGAAGTCACGTGACAGCTTTATTTTCATTTCACGACATCAAACGTCACTTCCCCAAACCGGAAGTTCCCGTTCAGCATCGAATATTTTATTTATTTAAAAAAAGAAGAATTAAAGGAAACAACAATAACATCAGTAAAAACAAACAAAATTCCTGAACTAAATATTACTAAGCTAAAAGTGGAAAATGCGTGAATCTTCAACCATTTCGACCATTTCAAATGGTCATACACGCTGTCACAGGCTCACTGATCGGTTCACCACCTGCCGTATAGTCAAGTCAAGTATTTTATTGTCACTTCACAGTTTACACGTGAGTATAAGCAGTGAGTGAAAAACCTTGTGTGCAAAACGCCCGACAGCCGACAGTAATTATAAAAGAATACAAAATAGAAATAGAACTATAAAAATAGAAATAGAACTAACAAAATAGAAATAGAACTATGAATATAAATTCTGTGTAAAATAAAATAAAAATAAAATAAAATCGATCATTTGGGAAAATGGTCTGGTTTCATTCGGTAATTGCGCTAGCAGGCCAACAGGGGTCGGTGTAACAACAATAAATAAATAAAGTAAAGATGACAATGGGCTCCGTGTACACGATGGCGTGTGTCAACTTCCCGGATATGAGTGTGCGGATGACAAGTTTTGACACCAACGCGATAGTGATGGGAAGTCCGGCTCTTTTCAAAGATTCGGCTCTTTTGGCTCGGCTCCCTTAGAAGAGCCGGCTCTTACGGCTCCCAAATGGCTCTTTTTATGCATTTTGTTCGTTACCAAAAAAAAGCATTTTAATCAAACCTTTAAATAACCAACTGAACACAGAACCACAGCAACCACAGCAAACAAATCAAATAAATAAAGGCCAAAGTCTTAACATTATGACACTTTAGATAAAAGTCTTTAGTGCAGGTTGGCATTCAGAAATACCAGATGCCTCAGCTTGGATGGGCTGATACGATTTCTCCTCTCCGTGATTATTTGTCCTGTTTTTGAGAAGACTCTCTGAGGGGACTGATGTTGCGACGATGCAGTCTTCCTACCATTACCTTAACCAGGCGTGGGTAGACCCAAGCCTTGGCCTCCCACCAGTTCAGTGGGTCTTCTTCAGCTCTTTGGATGAGGGGCTCCTCAAGATAGGACGTCACCTCCAGCACAGCATCAGCTGTGGGATTTCTCCTTGCAGTGTCTCCTGTTGCTCTTTCGTCAAAGAGCCTCCACACAGCAGACACTTGTGGTTCCTGTGAACCCGCCCCTGCTCCAACTTCTTCCTCTTGCCCCTCTGATGGAGGAGCTGACAGTTTGCTGGGGTTGCATCTTGCTGCTGCTGCAGTTATTCTTTGAAGTGCCTCATCCACAGCTCTGTTGTCGCTAAATGCTAACTTTTTAAAACCGTGAGTCCAGTGCAGTGGTTGTGACAAGGTTTTACTACTGGGGAGAACATACATGGGGTTTAAGGCCTGGACAAAAGTTTTAAATCCTTTGTCCTCCACAATGGAAAATGGCTGAAAGTCACTGGCTATCATTTTATCTGTTTGGCTGGGGTCATTTGTTTTGGAATAAATGTGGTTATTTTAGTTTGAGTTGCAGAAGGACGTGGTATAGGCTACCTGCAGTTTTCGGCAAGACAGTGGATGCTGCAGCAGAAGTACTTGGCTCAAAACAGGACACTTTTCCAGGGTCAGTGGATGGAGGAGAGAGAGGGCAAGCTCTCTCTCCTCCATGCACGGTCGGGTGGGCGGTTCTTAGATGTCTGTGCAGGTGTTTGTTGTTGACCCTGCTCTGAAGGATATTTTCAGGCCGATAGGTGAGTTCCCAGGCGAGTGCACCTTCCGTGTTGCACCAGACGCGATGCCAGTGGTATGCCCGCCACGCAGGATCCCCATCGCCCTGCGCAGCAAGCTGAAGGACGAGCTTGACAGCATGGAGAAACAGCACATCATATGCAAGGTAACAGAACCCACAGAATGGGTGAATGCGCTCGTCGTAGTTGAGAAGCCAAAGACAGGAAAGCTCAGAATATGCTTAGACCCCAGAGCTCTCAACAAAGCAATTCAACGACCTCACTACCCCCTCCCTACACTGGAGGACGCCATCACAAAGCTCGCAGGAGCACAATACTTTAGTGTGTTAGACGTAAGGTCAGGCTATTGGGCCGTTAAACTGAGCACAGATTCATCAATATTAACAACATTTAACACAGAGTTTGGCAGATATCGTTTTCTCAGACTGCCATTCGGAATTGTGTCCGCCCAAGACGAGTTCCAGAGGCGCGTGGATGAAACGTATGAAGGACTGGATGGTATGACGGCCATAGTCGACGACATACTGGTCTTCGGCAAGACCAAGGCCGAACATGACCAGCGCCTCAGAGCGACGTTGAACCACACGAGGGAGAGAGGGGTAAGGCTCAACCCCGACAAGTGCCGCATATGTGTGCCCGAGGTAAGCTACTTTGGACACACACTCTCACGAGACGGCATCAAACCAGACCCACACAAGGTGAAGGCGATCAGAGAGATGCAACCCCTGCAGAGCAAAGCAGAGCTGGAGACGGTCCTCGGCATGATCAATTACCTCTCCAGATTCGCTCCACGTCTCTCACAGGTAAACTCGCCTCTCAGACAGCTTCTGAAACAGGACAGTGAGTTCGCATGGGACGCAAACCATCACAAAGCATTCCAAGAAATTAAGAATCTCATCACACAGCACCCAGGCCCAGTCCTGTCTTATTTTGACCCACAGAAAGAGCTATGACTCCAAGTCGATGCCTCGAAAAGTGGTCTAGGGGCTGTCATGCTCCAGGAGGGAAAACCAATCGCCTATGCATCCAAATCACTGAACAGCATGGAAGAAAACTACGCACAGATAGAGAAGGAGCTCTACGCTGTGGTCTTTGGATGCAAGCGCTTCCATGAGTACATGTACGGGAGGAGAGTGATTGTGGAATCAGACCACAAGCCCCTGGAGGCAATACTGAAGAAGACATCCACATCCTGTACCGCCCCGGAAAGGAGATACCGGTGGCCGACACGCTTTCACGTAAGTCAATCGAATACCAGGACAGTGCCATGCAGGAAGGGATGGAGGCCCAAGTACACACGGTCCTCAGCAGCATGCCCGTGAGCGACACGAGGCTCACAGAAATCAAACATGAAACGGCTCAAGATGCACAGCTTGCCGCGCTAAGAAGAGCCACACTCACTGGCCGGCCAGACACAAAGAAACAGTGCCCGCCCAGCATCCAGGAATACTGGAACCATAGAGATGAAATCTCACAGATGGACGGCATCTTGTTTAAAGGTGAGAGGATCATCGTCCCCCAAAATCTCCGGGAGGACATGATACAACGCATACACGCCAGCCACCTCGGTATGGAAAAGAGCAAATACCGCGCAAAAGACTTACTCTTCTGGCCTGACATGGGGAAGCAGATCGAGGAGGCTGTAGCAGCCTGCAGCATATGCCAAGAGCGCCGTAGCGCAAACCCCAAAGAACCAATGAAGTCACACGCCATACCTGAGCGGCCGTGGCAAGTGATAGGCACAGACCTATTCACATGGAACTCCCAGGACTTCAATGTCATCGTAGACTACTACTCCAGGTTCTTTGAGCTGGAGAAGCTCTCCAGTTGCACCTCATCAGCTGTCATCATGAAACTGAAAGCAGCAATGGCTCGACACGGCATCCCCGAGTCCATCATCAGCGACAACGGTCCGTGTTACAGCTCTGGTGAGTTTCGCCTCTTTGCACAGGCATGGGGTTTCACTCACACCACCACAAGCCCCCACTACCCGCAGAGCAACGGTTTGGCTGAAAGAACCGTCCAGACAGCCAAATGCATCCTGGACAAAGCCAAAGCAGAGAACAAAGACCCGTACCTGAGCCTACTGGAGTACCGCAACACGCCAGTAGACAACCTGAAATCACCAGCTCAGCTACTGATGAGTCGGAGTCTGTGGTCCATCCTACCAGCAACAGCAAAGCACCTGCAGCCACAGATCGCCAGTCAACAGGCTGTACACGAGAGGAGAGAGGTATGCCAACAACATCAGCAGGCGTACTACAACAGGTCCGCCAAACCCCTGCCCCAGCTGCCCACAGGCACACCAATCCGTTTCCGGCAGGAGGATGGATCCTGGAGACCTGCAACAGTGATGCACCCTGCGCACACAGACAGGAGCTACCACATCCAAACCGGAGAGGGTCAAACCTATCGACGCAACCGGCGGCACCTCCGTGCAAGCAAAGAGATCAACACTGCTTACAACACACAGGCCCATCAGCAAGAGCCTGCTGAACCTCCAGACAGAGACGATCAGACTGGCCACACCACACGATCAGGTCAGCCAAGACAAGTTCTTGATTTGTAAATGATAAAGGGTGTAGGCGGATCGCTGTCCTAGAAAAAAGAAACAAATGTTCACTTATCTGTTCCTGCTATGTGATCTCTAAAAAGAAAAGAAAAAAATAATAATAATGTTCACACTTACCTGTTTGCACTAACCTGTTTTGTTCTTGCAGCTACCTCTTGAAATGTGATGAGTTATTGTGTTGTAACTGCTGATGACAATCTCTTACAGAATGGTTATCCTGATACCTTTGAAGTTTACAGAATTGTTTACAATGTTGTTTCTCCAGTTGGACAGAACTTATTTTTTTAGAAAAAGGGAGATGTAATATTTGTTGTGACTGTTTGTCACTTACCGCTTACCGTAGTCAAAGAGCGTAACTTCTGGAATGACATAATGACGTCAGTTGTTCAAGCCCGCGAGTGAATAAACCAGCACCAAATCAAGTCGGTCGTCAGCCTGTGTTTTATCTAAGTATTTAGTCTAACTTATGTTATGCCAGAGGGCAAAACATTACAATGCTATCACACTTGTGGCGTTCAGGACAGCTCCGCTCCAGTATTTATTGAGACATGCTCTCTATATCTCCTTTTGTTTCCTTACTTTTTCCCTCAACAAGTCAATTAACATACATATTTAACCCAGGAGTCTTCCGTACGAACTGACACTTGAAGGGCTTTAGCTTTAGACCATGTTCCCGAAGCCGATCAAACACCACTTGCAGCCTCTCTAGATGCTCCTCAAAGGTCTGGGAGAAAATGATCAGGTCATCTAGGTAGATTAGGAGCTGGGTGTTCAGGTCCCCAAAGCAGCAAGGCATCAATCACTGAAAGGTGGATGGGGCGTTCTGCAGCCCAAAAAGCATTCTATTCTATCAGAGTCTGTCGCTCATTCTGGTGGAGAATCGGTCGGCTCTGTGGTTTCCAGAGCAGGTCATACACGCTGTCACAGGCTCACTGATCGGTTCACCACCTGCCGTATAGTCAAGTCAAGTATTTTTATTGTCACTTCACAGTTTACACGTGAGTATAAGCAGTGAGTGAAAAACCTTGTGTGCAAAACGCCCGACAGCTGACAGTAATTATAAAAGAATACAAAATAGAAATATAACTATCCAAATAGAAATAGAACTAACAAAATAGAAATAGAACTATGAATATAAATTCTGTATAAAATAAAATTAAACAGAATACACAACTAAATATCCAGGGGAGCAATACACATATAAATCAATGTAATAAAATATACATTGTTATATGCTGACATTCACAGAATGTCACAGAATACCTTCTCAGACAGTCAACACAACACTAGCACCAGCAATTAGCACCAGGACTAGCACTAACACCAGCACTAGCACCAGCACTCGCAGTAACACTAGCACTAGCACTAGCACTGGCAGTAACACCAGCACTAGCACAAACACTTAACACTACTACCAGCACTAGCACCAGCAGTAACACTAGCACTTAGCACCAGGACCAGCACTAGCAGTAACACCAGCACTGGCACCAACACTTAGCACTACTACCAGCGCTAGCTCCAGCAGTGACACTAGCATTTAGCACCAGGACTAGCACTAGCACTAGCAGTAACACTTAGCACTAGCACTTAGCTCTTAACATTGATGCCAAACTTGTTCAGCAGCCTGATGGCCTGACTGTGGAAGCTGTCTCTGAGTCTGCTCGTGCGGCATTTGATACTGCGGTATCGCCTGCCTGACGGTAGAAGTGTGTACAGTTCGTGGCTGGGGTGGTTATTGTCTTTAATAATCCGTTTTGGCCTTGGCCACGCACCGCCTGGTGTATATATCCAGGAGGGAGGGAAGCTCACCTCCAATGATGTACTGGGCTGTCCGCACCACCCTCTGTAGTGTTCTACGCTCCAGTGCGGTGCAGTTCCCGTACCAGACGGTGATGCATCCTGTGAGAACACTCTCGATGGTACAAGAGTAGAATGTTCTGAGGATATGTGAAAGCGTGTCGGCCACCGGTATCTCCTTTCCGGGGCGGTACAGGATGTGGATGTCATTTCCTCAGTCGCCTGAGGAAATACAGGCGTTGTTGGGCCTTTTTCACCACGTGTGTGGTGTGCGTGGTCCATGTGAGGTCCTCGGAGATGTGCACGCCGAGGAACTTGAAGCTGCTGACCCTCTCTACTGCAGCACCGTCGATGGAGATGGGGGCGTGCTCTCCTCTCCGCTTCCTGTAGTCCACGATCAGCTCCTTGGTCTTCTTGACGTTGAGGGCGAGGTTGTTCTCCTGGCACCACTGTGCCAGTGATCCGACCTCCTCCCTGTAGGCTGTCTTGTCTGCGAGAGACCCAACACTGTCAGCAAACTTGATGATGATGTTGGAGCTGTGCATAGCCATGCAGTCGTGGGTGTACAGGGAGTAGAGGAGAGGGCTCAGCACGCATCCCTGAGGGGCTCCAGTGTTGAGGGTCAGTGGCTCTGAGGTGGTGCTGCCCATCCTCACCACCTGGCGGCGACCCGACAGGAAGTCCAGTATCCAGCCTGCCGCCTTCCGGATGTCCACCCCCTTGAAGGCTGTGCGCACGTCAGCCTCTGAGATGTTCAGCAGGCTGGTCTCCTCAGGCAGCGCTGATTTCGGCGGGCTGCCGTTCACGTCGAACCGAGCAAAGAAGGTGTTTAGCTCGCCTGGGAGGGAGGTAGAGGAGTTCTCTACACCGCTGGTTCTCCCTCTGAAGTCTGTGATTGTCTGCAGCCCCTTCCACACACCCCTCACGTCATGGCTCTTGAATTTGTCCTCCACCCTGTTCTTATACTCCCGCTTGGCAGAGCATATGTGGGGACGGTTGCTGGTTTGGCTCCTGAAAGGTTGATTTTGCAGGGAAAGGGTCTTCCCGCTGCAGTTATAAATACTATTCAGAGTGCCTGTGCGCAGTCCACTTCTTCCCTTTATGTGGCGAAGTGGGGTGCTTTCGCTAAGTGGTGTGGAAGCAATGGCGTTACCCCCTCTCAGTGTGAGGTGGGGGACAATCTACAATTAAGGTCTATGCGGCGGCCATTTCGGCTGGCCACATAAGCTGTGATGGTGTGGCGGTGTTTAGTCATCCCTTTGTTAAGAGTTCCTTGCGGGGGCCTAGATAATTCTCTATTGTTTTATTGTAATGTATTGCGATGCAACCTGGCACAAGAATTTCCTTCAGGATTAATAAAGTTCTATCTTATCTATCTTATCTCTTAGAAGCATGAAACCTGTCACTCCAGTGCCACGTTGGGACCTTCCCACCATGCTGTGTGGGTTATCTCAGGCTCCCTTAGAGTCCCTGTCGGGCCTGTCATGAATGTCAAGTCAAAGTCAAAGTCAAATTGTCTTATTGTCACGTTCTTCATAACACAGGGCCATTCTGAACTGTGAAATTCTTGTGACATGGCAGGCGGCATAAAATACATGTGCAACTAATACATGTGTGGTGTAATAAAGAAATGCATAACAAACTGGTAAGAGAAAAAGGGTTTTTACTTTATTATAACATCTCATGTTCTGTTCGTGGACAGAATCTCAAGGCGCAGCCGAGGTGAGGAGAGTGTCCGGTTTGGGGACCTCAGAATTGCATCTCTGCTCTTTGCAGATGATGTGGTTCTGTTGGCTACATCAGACCGTGACCTCCAACATGCACTGGGGCGGTTTGCAGCCGAGTGTGAAGCAGTCGGGATGAGAGTCAGCACCTCCAAGTCTGAGGCCATGGTTCTCTGCCGGAAAACGGTGGAGTGTTCCATCCAGGTTGGGAGTGAGTTGCTGCCTCAAGCAAAGGAGTTAAAGTATCTCGGGGTCTTGTTCACGAGTGAGGGCAAAATGGAGCGGGAGATGGACAGACGGATTGGTGCAGCGTCTGCAGTGATGCGGGCGCTGTACCGGTCCGTTGTGGTGAAGAGGGAGCTGAGCCGGAAGGCGAAGCTTTCGATTTACTGGTCCATCTACGTTCCAACCCTCACCTATGGTCACGAGCTTTGGGTAGTGACCGAACGAATGAGATTGCGGATACAAGCGGCCGAAATGAGTTTCCTCCGCAGGGTGGCTGGGCTCAGCCTTAGAGATAGGGTGAGGAGCTCAGACATCCGGAGGGAGCTCGGAGTAGAGCCGCTGCTCCTCCGCATCGAAAGGAGTCAGCTGAGGTGGTTCGGGCATCTGATTAGGATGCCCCCCGGGCGCCTCCCTTTGGAGGTTTTCCGGGCATGTCCAACTGGGAGGAGACCCCGGGGCAGACCCAGAACCCGCTGGAGGGATTACATATCTCGTCTGGCCTGGGAACGCCTCGGGATCCCCCAGGAGGAACTAGAGAGTGTGGCTGGGGAGAAGGAAGCCTGGGGGCTGCCACCGCGACCCAACCCCGGATAAGCGGACGATAATGGATGGATGGATGGATAACATCTCATAACATGACTCCAGTTAACCTAAAGTCTACTCTTCTTTTTAAACCAGTTCCTCAGGCAGACTAGCTTGTTGATATTTTCAGATGACAGAGCAACCACCACTGTAGTGGACATGCCTCTATGCTGACTCTGGGCTATGCCCTATACCTGTCTAGAGTTTTGTCTGTGGACGGTGTCTCATCATCAGACTCTGACTCCATAAATAGGAGGGCCATCTTCTTCTTTGGTGGCTCTGATTCAATTTCCTGTGTGGAGGAACTGGACTACACTTTTCATTCAGATAACAGGCCTAAAATTATTTCTAAAATACAATAATATATTATAGTAATTGGATTTGCACACATTTTGTGTTCTATGTACACCTGCAGTAGCGATAGCCCCGTTGCAGCCGCTCTTTATGTAAAGAGGGCTGCTAGGAGGCACTTCTGTGATTAGATGTCGAGCTGGCTCATTCGCGCTTCTCACCTCTCGCTGTATGAGAACGTAATAGAAGCCTTTGGCTCTCCGCCGCTGATTATCAGGGCTCTGGGCCACGGCTGGCACCGTCGGAACCCTGTCGCTGTGATTACCTTTCATCCTTTATGGGGTCCCTAAAGGAGATGTCTGTATCAGTGTTATGGACTCTCTCTATTCTCCTACTCACCCGTTTGCGTGTGTAGGAGGAGAATTAGAGGTTTAATATCATTGTTGTGTATTGCACAGTATGGCGGTATTGACTTGATCCAGCACGGGTACATTCATTGGGCTCCGCTCGCAGCTTCGCCTCATAAGGCGAAGCCTAGACGGCATAGCCTACATGAAATAGAATGATAGTTATGTTATTATAACTCTAGTTATACGATTGTATGCGTAGCCGTCTAGTTTCCCACCTGCTGTCCCATCCATTGCTGAAATAATGCGTGGAGGACGAGTGCTGGCCGAGGCGGCCTTATATACGCACAATATGGGTAATGTGGGTGGGGCCCAAGGTACAATGTTGAAAATCTTCAGTGCACGTGATACGCGCACGGGACAAGCACATCAGGTGAAGCCAAGATAGCTATGCCTACAATCATAGAACTAGAGTTATAATAACATAATCATTTCATTTCATTCTCCATTTTGACCCTTTGGGAGGAGGAGAGTTTGGGGGATTTCACTTTTTAACGTCTTCCTCCTAGCGGAGCTTAGGGCCTTTGGTGTCGGCAACAAGACCCAAGGTCTCCCTCCGCCTGTGTATGCCTCATGGTAACACCGGCTGTGATCACTAACTGAGAAAAAAATAGGCACCCTTTAAAATATTCAGACAATTTAGCTTTAGTATGATTGTCATAACAATGAAAATTCCCCTTCTACCATTGCTCTGAATGGTAGAATGGGCTTCAAGTTCCTCGGCGTGCACATCTCCGAGGACCTCACATGGTCCACGCACACCACACACGTGGTGAAAAAGGCCCAACAATGCCTGTATTTCCTCAGGCGACTGAGGAAATTCAACATGTGCCCCCGCATCCTCAGAACATTCTACTCCTGTACCATCGAGAGTGTTCTCACAGGATGCATCACCATCTGGTACGGGAACTGCACCGCACTGGAGCGTAGAGCACTACAGAGGGTGGTGCGGACGGCCCAGTACATCGTTGGAGGTGAGCTTCCCTCCCTCCTGGATATATACACCAGGCGGTGCGTGGCCAAGGCCAAACGGATTATTAAAGACAATAACCACCCCAGCCACGAACTGTACACACTTCTACCGTCAGGCAGGCGATGCCGCAGTATCAAGTGACGAGCAGACTCAGAGACAGCTTCCACAGTCAGGCCATCAGGCTGCTGAACAAGTTCGGCATCAATGTCTAAATGCTAGTGCTAAGTGTTACTGCTAGTGCTAGTCCTGGTGATAAGTTGTTACTGCTGGAGCTAGTGCTGGTAGCAGTGCTAAGTGTTGGTGCTAGTGCTGTGCTGGTGTTACTGCTAGTGCTGGTCCTGGTGCTAGTGTTACTGCTAGTGCTGGTCCTGGTGCTGGTGTTACTGCTAGTGCTGGTCCTGGTGCTAGTGTTATTGCTGGTGCTGGTGCTAGTACTGGTGTTAGTGCTAGTCCTGGTGCCAACTGCTGGTGCTAGTGTTGTGTTGACTGTCTGAGAAGGTATTCTGTGACATTCTGTGAATGTCAGCATATAACAATGTATATTTTAGTACATTGATTTATATGTGTATTGCTCACCTGGATATTTTTGCTGTATATTCCATTTCATTTTATATTTCATTACTTATTTACACAGAATTTCTATTCATAGTTCTATTTATATTTTGTATTCCTTTATAATTACTGTCGGTTGTCGGGCGTTTTGCACAAAAAGTTTTTCACTCACTGCTTATACTCACGTGTAAATTGTGAAGTTACAATAAAATACTTGAAACTTGAATGGTATGCCCTCCTACTCTTAGGTTTTTGTTACTCACAGGTAACTGCTAAACCTGGGCTGTGTTATTCACAGATAACAATTTCACATTCAACTGCGAAGCAGCATCCTTCTCTACATCTGAGGAGGGGGTGGAGGAGGGAAAGTGGGTGGAGGGGGTCTGCTACGTGAGTATTGACGCAGAAAGCCCCCTCTAGGGCCCTCTCGTGGTCTCCCACAGCCAGGCACAGGCCAACACCACAAGCCCTGGTCAAGAGAGGTATTTGACAGTTTTGGAGAACCAGGTAGTAAAAATACAATAAAATTCTAATCGTGCACTTATACTTATACCACACTGTGGAATTAAACCTGGATCTGGGTCATACTAGGACAACTTCTTAAAACACAAATATTGATTTGATAAAAAAAAAAAAAAAAAGTAAATGCCTTTAGTATTACTTTACTTCACCTTTGTATTTTACATCTATATACATCTTACTAAGCCTGAAGAAAAAACCTGTATAAAAACCCACAATATCATCACAAAACATGTCTACATCATAGGGCCTAAATATATAAAGGCACTGCCCAGCAGATAGTGTCACCCCCTCCAATAACAAGTACCAATATAGACGACTATTCTTAGCTCTGCTAGCAACACTGAGATACAAATTCTAAACTCTGACAGCCTACGCAGAACATTTTGAGCTCTTAAGAGGTTAAGGAAAACACATTATAGTTCACAATTATAACACGGTGGCTGGAAACTTCTAGACACAAACTTTCTATCTATGAATTCCTGCATTGTCACTTGTTTCCCACGCCATGAGTGACTTTCAACAATTTGACGAGGACTTCTACAGCTCAGGATATTACGCCGACGACCAGGGTCAGGCTTACACTTATGATACTTGGAATGGCACGCACCCTGAGTATCCAGAAGAGTATGTTTTTTTTAATGCATTGTGACATTTGCAACTATAATAGGAATCAACATTGTGAGTGTATAATCGTGTATAATGGTAATTGATCGTATTCTATGAGAACTATTCAGAATGAAGTAAACCACTTAGCTAACAAATTTGAGATGACTTCTGGATTATTCCCTGATTCTGCGGTAACTGTTTCCATGTCTTGTTTATTCCATGGTTCCTATAGTGGAACAAATGCCACCATGCAAGGCAATTTAGATCCATCTACAGAGCAACTCTACACAGGACATATCCTCCAGCCTGAAATGGGACAAACAGGGACACTAGGAGGCACAGATGCAGATTATTATGAAGAACCTCCCCTACTTGAGGGTAAATTAAGTGTAAAGCTTGAAGCCTGCCTGTCTTATCCAAATTGATAATTGATCATATTCAAAATAAGCTATTTAGCCAGATATGGGAGTGCTTGACTCCCAGCCAAAAGGTACTGATTTTGATGCTGTCTGAAGCCTACTCTCCTTAATGCTCGATAATGTTCATCATCACGTCGTATAAATTCACTGGAAGTTAATTGTACAACAATATCCACTCAATAATTAGTCGTAAATAATAGATTTGGTGTCCAGAAGAAGGCAGGGAATTCTCCATATATTGACAGACACAGCATTTGCATGCACTTGTCATTGATAAAGAATACCCAATCAAACAGAATACTAATCATTTAACTTGTACCCATTCCATCCCTTTCCCTTTCAAGAGCTTGGCATTAATTTTGACCACATCTGGCAGAAGACCCTGACAGTGTTGAACCCTTTCAAAGCAGCCGATGGCAGCATTATGAATGAGACCGACCTGACAGGCCCTGTCCTCTTCTGCATTACCCTAGGGGCCAACCTATTGATGGTGAGTCCCCCAGTACTCTGTTACTGTATACCCATGATGTATAGAGAGTATAGGACAATACTCTGTTACTATATACCCATGATGTATAGAGAGTATAGGACAATACTCTGTTACTATATACCCATGATGTGTAGAGTATAGCACAATACTGTTCATGTATACACATGACGTATAGAGTGCATGATGTTTAACTGCCTACAGACCTGCTTGGAAAACATGTTCTAAATGTTATATCATGTGTCATAGAGCCAAAACGGCTATGATGTGATAATGAGTAACATTTTCCACCCATGCTCAGGCAGGCAAGGTTCACTTTGGCTGCATCTATGGCATCAGCGCTCTAGCCTGCATTGGCGTGTACCTGCTGCTCAACATGATGAGCTCCCTGGCCGTGTCCTGTGGCTGTGTGGCTAGCATACTGGGCTACTGTCTCCTGCCCATGGTGGTCCTCTCCGCACTAGCAGTCTTTGTCTCTTTACAGTGAGTAAATACTGCATCACACTGAAACATTAAGCTGTTGCACTTCATTTATTCTACCTAAATTGTAGATTGTAGGCCGGTTTAAAGCTACTCAGCAATTTTGACTTGTTTTGATTGAGTCTCATGCTTCTGATCTATCACAATGACCAACCAACCAAACACCTATGGGAAAATGACAACCATGACACCTGATCAAAACTGCAAAAACTGCTGATTGCAGCTTTAATGTATGCTTTATTAGGAGTGAAAATGTTGCTGCCATTCATGCATAGACAAGTCTGACTAGACAACGGTGAACAGATTCACACATTTGAAATATGAATGGTCGTAACCATACATTATACAACACTGAAGACTGAATTTCTTGTCATTGACAATGCTTCACCAGTCAAAGTCAAACTTGCATCCATATGGTATTATTTTCTAATGCATTTCCTGGAGTGTATTGATTTCATACTTTCTTGTATGTTATAAATTTTCTTCCAGAGGTTACCTGGGTACTCTTCTAGCCTTATTGGTTGTTGGCTGGTGCAGTATGTCTGCTTCCAAGATCTTCATTTCAACGCTGGCCATGGAAGACCAGCAGCTGCTGGTAGCTTACCCATGTGCTCTGCTTTATGGAGTATTTGCACTGCTAACCGTCTTTTAGATTTAGAGTTTCTAATAAAGGTGTTATAGTAGACCCATTTATTGAAATTATTATTGTGTTACATTACATTGTCCTTATTGTTGTCCTTCACTTTTTTTTTTTAATCAAATGTATCAAATGCAATGACAATAAAACAAGTATCACAACCTGTCAATCTTTTGCTTGGTTTGAAACATTTTGGGTTTTTTTGGGGTATTTTAAGAGTGAGTCAGAAACCTGTGAGTAAACGTGATAGGCTGAAATTCTATACATACTGTATATATATACTGGATATGCTGATATATATATATATATATATATATATATATATATATGTCCTTGGGTGGCATCGTGGAAAGGGTTCCATCCGGGGACTCCATAGTTCTACTGGGGGACTTCAACGCACACGTGGGCAATGATGGAGAAACCTGGAGGGGAGTGATTGGGATGAACGGCCTGCCCGATCTGAACCAGAGTGGTGTTGTTGTTGGACTTCTGTGCTAGTCATGGACTGGCCATAACAAACACCATGTTTGAACATAGGGTGGTTCAGAAGTGTACCTGGTCCCAGACCACCTTAGGCTAAAGATCGCTGCTCGACTTTGTAATCGTATCAGCAGATCTGCGGCCGCATGTTTTGGACACTCGAGTGAAGAGAGGAGCAGAGCTGTCAACTGATCACTACCTGGTGGTGAGTTGGCCAGATGGCGGGGGAGGATGCCGGACAGACCTGGTAAACCCAAATGTGTAGTGAGTGTGAACTGGGAACGTCTGGTGGAAGCCCCTGTCCGTAAGGTCTTTAACTCTCACCTCTTGTGCATCCCGGGGGAGGTTGGAACCCGAGTGGGCCATGTTCAGAGCCTCCATTGTAGAGGCTGCAGCTAGGAGCTGAGGTCAAAAGGCTGTTGATGTCTGTCGTGGCGGCAACCTCTTGGACGACAGAGGTGAAGGAAGCGGTCAGGCTGAAGAAGGAGGCCTTTCGGGCCTGGTTGGCCCAGGGGTCTCCTGAAATAGCAGACGGTACCGCTGAAGCAAAAACCCGGGTGTGGGAGGAGTTCGGGGAGGCCATGGAGAAGGACTTTCGGTTGGCCTCAAGGAAGTTCTGGCAAACCGTTCGGTGACTCAGGAAAGGAAAGCAGGGCTTGGCTCAGGCTGTGCTCAGTCGGGGAGGATAACTGCTGACCCAGACTGAGGATATTGTCGGGGGGGGGGAAAGAACACTTTGAGGAACTCCTGAACCCGCACGTCCTCTGAGGAAGAGGCAGAGTCTGAAGACTCTGGGGAAGCCTCACCCATATCCTTGGCATCCCGGGGTGGTGGTCCCCATGTTAAAAAAAATGGGACCGGAGGGTGTGCTCCAATTATCGGGGTATCACACTGCTCAGTCACCCCGGGAAAGTTTATTCCAGGGTGCTGGAAAGGAGGCTCCGGCCGATTGTCGAACCTCAGCTTCAGGAGGAAAAATGTGGATTCTGTCATTGCCGTGGAACGGTGGAGCAGCTCTTTACCCTTGCAGGGTTGTTAGGGGGATCATGGGTGTTTGCTCATACATTCTATATGTGCTTCGTGGACTTGGAGAAGGCTTATGACCATGTCCCCCGGGGAATCCTGTGGGGGGTACTGCGGGAGTATGGGGTACCGGGGCCATTGGTATGTGCCATTCGGTCCTTGTACAAACAAAGTGAGAGCTATGTCTGTATTCTCTGCACAAAGTCAAGCACATTCTCAGTGGGTGTTGAACTCCAAGGTTGTCCCTTGTAACCAATTCTGTTCGGTTATTTTCATGGACAGAATCTCAGGCTGAGCCGAGGTGAGGAGAGTGTCCAGTTTGGGGACATCAGAATTGCATCTCTGCCCTTTGCAGACAATGTGTTTCTGTTGGCTACATCAGACCGTGACCTCCAGCATGCACTGGGGCGGTGGGGATGAGAGTCAGCACCTTCAAGTCTGAGGCCATGGTTCTCTGCCGGAAAACGGTGGAGTGCTCCCTCTGGGTTCAAGTATCTCGGGGTCTTGTTCACGAGTGAGGGTTAAATGGAGCGGGAGATGGACAGATGGATTGGTGTGGCACTGCAGTAATGCTGGAATGCGGGTGCTGTACCGGTCCATCTACGTTCCGACCCTCACCTACAGACAAGCTTTGGGTAGTGACCGAAAGAACGAGATCGCGGATACAAGCGGCTGAAATGAGTTTCCTCCGCAGGGTGGCTGGGCTCAGCCTTAGAGATAGGGTGACACTTGGGTCTGCCAAGTGTCAGGGTGGCCGGAGCTGCCGGACTGGCCGTTGGCGTCCTCTGGGGCTGTCTCTCTGGTTTGGTGTGCCGGCTGGGATGCAGGGTATAGGGCTCCACCTCATCCCCAGCCGCAAGAGGGGTATGAGGTCGGTAGGGAGGAATTCTGTTTTGGTGCAGCACCACCACACATCCCCCTCCTGGGATGCACACCCTGCACAACCCTCTGTGATCTGCCCCCGGATGTCGGCCGGTTCGCGCCAGTGGCTGTGCAGCTTGGGGGACCAACCCTTGCCCCCGGGTGGGTGTTGTACACTTCTTTTTCTGCCGCATCCCTGAACTGGATTGGGCATGGCGGGTGTACACGTGGACCACCCTGGTGGCCAGCGGTGCGGACCCTCTTGGTGGCCAGCGGTGCGGACCCTCTGGTGGCCGGCATTGAGGACCCCCCAGCACTAGCATTGAGGAGCCCCTGGTGGCCGGTGTTGACATTGAAGACCCCCCGGTGGCTGCTGTTGGTGCAGAGGCCACTCTGGCAATGGATGGTGATGCTGCAGCAGTCTGGCGGGAGTTCCGCCGCTCCGCTCTCCTCCCCAGGAGAATAAGGGTGATGATGGACCCGGTGTCCACCACGGCTAGGCAGGCCTGGCCATCCAGCTCACAGTCCACATCGAGCCCCCTGGTGTGGCCAAGGGGGCCCACCAGGGTACATCGGCCTTGGAGGGGCGATGGGGTTGGCAGCAGGTTCCCTGGCGGTGGACGGGAACGAGGCGTGGGTGCCTGACAATCCCGGCGAGGTGACCAGGCTTGTCACAGCAATGATAGTGGGTGGTAGCCTGTGTTGGTCATTGCCTGGCCTGGGGAGTGGAGGGTGACACCCGGTGGACGGGCTCCCCATCATCTTCGTCCTCCTCCCCCAGTTTGAGACCTGCCGCTCTGACGTGTGAGCGGGCAGAGGATCCACATTGGGGGGTGGCTCAGCTGAGGAAGATCGCCTCCGCCCACTCCGCCTCCCGCAGAGCATCGTCGAGCGACCAAGGTGCAGCCAGCCTTACATGCTGCCACAGGCGTTCTGGGGACATTGCACGCAGGAAGGCATGCAGGGCAAGGTCCTGCTGGTGGGCTGGGCTGAACCGGGGGTAGCCGCGTTGGGTGTGGAGCCACACATCCGGAGCAAGGATGCCCAGATGCTCCCCATCCTGCCGATAGCAACTGGCCAGGTGCTCCCTGCTCTCATTCGCAGACTGGCGCTGATCAAAGCGTCTCTCCAGTGCTGTGATGAGGTCCTCCAAGCTGGTCCGGTCCACTGGAGCCAGATCGAGAAGGACCTTCGCCTCACATTGTCTCCCCAGCGGCTATACCGTACCTGGGCGAGGAATGGCTCCAACAGTGTACCTCCACCTCGTACCGTGACAGCTTAGCTGGGGCTCTGTGCGCAGCTGCAGCTGTGTGTGTTGCCAGGCCCCCCTGGCTGCAACTCTGTAGAACTGCCGGCGTTGCGATACTCCCCCCAGCCACCGGGTGACAGCTGGCCTCCCACAGGCTGCCCTCATCCGTTAGAGCTGAGTGGCCTGCCAGCCGGTCACGCTCCCGCATCATAACATTCCCAATTCGCATGAGCCTTTGCACCCCCTGGGATCATATCCCCGTGGTCGCCACAATATTGTCTTGGGACAGGTAGCCTGTAATGAACGTAGAAATGTTGAAATCTTTTTGTAGTCATTAATACTAATGGGTTCTGAAGGTGGAATGTCACCTTTTTGTAGTGTCCAATTAAAAGAAAATATAGTGCCACATTTAAAATTAAAATCCATCCATCCATCCATTTGCGTCCGCTTATCCGGGGCCGGGTCGCGGTGGCAGCCGGCTAAGCAGGGCCCCCCAGGCTTCCTTCTCCCCAGCCACACTCTCTAGTTCCTCCTGGGGGATCCCGAGGCGTTCCCAAGCCAGACGAGATATATAATCTCTCCAGCGGGTTCTGGGTCTGCCCCGGGGTCTCCTCCCAGTTGGACGTGCCCGGAAAACCTCCAAAGGGAGGCGCCCGGGGGGCATCCTAATCAGATGCCCGAACCATCAGCTGACTATTGCCCCCGGGTGGGTGTTGTACACTCTTTTCTGCCGCATCCCTGAACTGGATTGGGCATGGCGGGTGTACACGTGGACCACCCTGGTGGCCAGCGGTGCGGACCCTCTGGTGGCCAGCGGTGCGGACCCTCTGGTGGCCGGCATTGAGGACCCCCCAGCAGCTAGCATTGAGGAGCCCCTGGTGGCCGGTGTTGACATTGAAGACCCCCCGGTGGCTGCTGTTGGTGCAGAGGCCACTCTGGCAATGGATGGTGATGCTGCAGCAGTCTGGCGGGAGTTCCGCCGCTCCGCTCTCCTCCCCAGGAGAATAAGGGTGATGATGGACCCGGTGTCCACCACGGCTAGGCAGGCCTGGCCATCCAGCTCACAGTCCACATCGAGCCCCCTGGTGTGGCCAAGGGGGCCCACCAGGGTACATCGGCCTTGGAGGGGCGATGGGGTTGGCAGCAGGTTCCCTGGCGGTGGACGGGAACGAGGCGTGGGTGCCTGACAATCCCGGCGAGGTGACCAGGCTTGTCACAGCAATGATAGTGGGTGGTAGCCTGTGTTGGTCATTGCCTGGCCTGGGGAGTGGAGGGTGACACCCGGTGGACGGGCTCCCCATCATCTTCGTCCTCCTCCCCCAGTTGTGACCTGCCGCTCTGACGTGTGAGCGGGCAGAGGATCCACATTGGGGGGTGGCTCAGCTGAGGAAGATCGCCTCCGCCCACTCTGCCTCCCGCAGAGCATCGTCGAGCGACCAAGGTGCAGCCAGCCTTACATGCTGCCACAGGCGTTCTGGGGACATTGCACGCCAGGAAGGCATGCAGGGCAAGGTCCTGCTGGTGGGCTGGGCTGAACCGGGGTAGCCGCGTTGGGTGTGGAGCCACACATCCGGAGCAAGGATGCCCAGATGCTCCCATCCTGCCGATAGCAACTGGCCAGGTGCTCCCTGCTCTCATTCGCAGACTGGCGCTGATCAAAGCGTCTCTCCAGTGCTGTGATGAGGTCCTCCAAGCTGGTCCGGTCCACTGGAGCCAGATCGAGAAGGACCTTCGCCTCACATTGTCTCCCCAGCGGCTATACCGTACCTGGGCGAGGAATGGCTCCAACAGTGTACCTCCACCTCGTACCGTGACAGCTTAGCTGGGGCTCTGTGCGCAGCTGCAGCTGTGTGTGTTGCCAGGCCCCCCTGGCTGCAACTCTGTAGAACTGCCGGCGTTTGCGATACTCCCCCCAGCCACCGGGTGACAGCTGGCCTCCCACAGGCTGCCCTCATCCGTTAGAGCTGAGTGGCCTGCCAGCCGGTCACGCTCCCGCATCATAACATTCCCAATTCGCATGAGCCTTTGCACCCCCTGGGATCATATCCCCGTGGTCGCCACAATATTGTCTTGGGACAGGTAGCCTGTAATGAACGTAGAAATGTTTGAAATCTTTTTGTAGTCATTAATACTAATGGGTTCTGAAGGTGGAATGTCACCTTTTTGTAGTGTCCAATTAAAAGAAAATATAGTGCCACATTTAAAATTAAAATCCATCCATCCATCCATTTGCGTCCGCTTATCCGGGGCCGGGTCGCGGTGGCAGCCGGCTAAGCAGGGCCCCCCAGGCTTCCTTCTCCCCAGCCACACTCTCTAGTTCCTCCTGGGGGATCCCGAGGCGTTCCCAAGCCAGACGAGATATATAATCTCTCCAGCGGGTTCTGGGTCTGCCCCGGGGTCTCCTCCCAGTTGGACGTGCCCGGAAAACCTCCAAAGGGAGGCGCCCGGGGGGCATTCTAATCAGATGCCCGAACCACCTCAGCTGACTCCTTTCGATGTGGAGGAGCAGCGGCTCTACTCCGAGCTCCCTCCGGATGTCTGAGCTCCTCACCCTATCTCTAAGGCTGAGCCCAGCCACGCTGCGGAGGAAACTCATTTCGGCCGCTTGTATCCGCGATCTCATTCTTTCGGTCACTACCCAAAGCTCGTGACCATAGGTGAGGTTTGGAACGCAGATGGACCTGTAAATCGAAAGCTTCGCCTTCCGGCTCAGCTCCCTCTTCACCACAACGGACCGGTACAGCGCCCGCATCACTGCAGACGCTGCACCAATCCGTCTGTCCATCTCCCGCTCCATTTTGCCCCTCACTCGTGAACAAGACCCCGAGATACTTGAACTCCTTCGCTTGAGGCAGCAACTCACTCCCAACCCGGAGGGAACACTCCACCGTTTTCCGGCAGAGAACCATGGCCTCAGACTTGGAGGTGCTGACTCTCATCCCGACTGCTTCACACTCGGCTGCAAACCGCCCCAGTGCATGCTGGAGGTCACGGTCTGATGTAGCCAACAGAACCACATCATCTGCAAAGAGCAGAGATGCAATTCTGAGGTCCCCAAACCAGACACTCTCCTCACCTCGGCTGCGCCTTGAGATTCTGTCCATGAAGATCACGAACAGAACCGGTGACAAGGGACAACCTTGGCGGAGTCCAACACCCACTGAGAACGTGCTTGACTTTGTGCCGAGAATACGGACACAGCTCGCACTTTGTTCGTACAAGGACCGAATGGCACGTACCAACGCCCCGGGTACCCCATACTCCCGGTAGTACCCCCCACAGGATTCCCCGGGGGACACGGTCATAGGCCTTCTCCAAGTCCACAAAGCAACATGTAGACTGGATGGGCAAACTCCCATGCCCCCCCAACAACCCTGCGAGGGTAAAGAGCTGGTCTACTGTTCCACGGTCAGGACGGAATCTGCATTGTTCCTCCTGAAGCTGAGGTTCGACAATCGGCCGGAGCCTCCTCTCCAGCACCCTGGAATAAACTTTCCCGGGGAGGCTGAGCAGTGTGATACCCCGATAGTTGGAGCACACCCTCCGGTCCCCTTTTTTGAAAATGGGGACCACCACCCCGGTCTGCCATCCCACAGGTACTGTCCCCGACCTCCACGCTACATTGACTAGGCGTGTCAGCCACGACAGACCGACAATGTCCAGAGCCTTCAGCATCTCAGGGCGAATCTCATCCACACCTGGCGCCTTGCCACTGAAGAGCTTTTTGACTACTTCAGTGACCTCTACCAAGGATATGGGTGAGACTTCCCCCGAGTCTTCAGACTCTGCCTCTTCCACAGAGGATGTACTGGTCGGATTCAGGAGCTCCTCAAAGTGTTCTTTCCACCGCCCAACAATATCCTCAGAAAAGAAAGAACACTAAAATTAAAATGGTTCATTTAATTTCAGACAATATAAGACAATGAACACAGCAATACCATGTGCAATATTTTTCTCAATATCACGTGCAATATTAATATTACTACCCAACATCATGTGCAATACTCTCAATATCATCTGCTATATTATTAATATCATGTTACCTCTAAATATTACCTTGCAATATTATAGAATTATATATTATATTATAATAATGTAATGTGCAATACTTCTTCTCAATATTATCCTTGCAATATTTCCATACTACATTACCTTTCATCATTATGTGCAATATTCTTAATATTCTTTTTATCATGTGCAATACTTCCTCTTAGCATTATTATTACCGTTTTATTACACTTCAATTATAGCCAAATTGTTTATGTGGACTGAATATCTTATCTTACCTATATTTTTATATTTTTATACTTCTACTAGGACTAGGACTACGAGGATCTGTTATTTTATTTGTATTCTTCTACTGTTTATTTCTCTATTGTTTTATTGTACTGTATTGCTATGCAACCTGGAACAAGAATTTCCTTCGGGATTAATAAAGTTCTATCTTATCTTATCTTATATATTTGCACCACAATCTAACACACATAAACACACTCACACACACAATATTTCAGCCCAATCTAACACACACACACACACACACACACACACACACACACACACACACACACACACACACACACACACACACACACACACACTTCCCTTCGTTTTCCCTATTATCCTTACCTCACCTATAAAGTGAAGATATTATTATGACTTGACGGGAACCTTTTATTTTCTCAGGCCACAAACTCAGGGAGGGGAGGGGTGAAAGCATACAAAAGGGTCTCTGCAGGGGGTCCTACCAAGATTACACTCTGCAACTACATATAGTATACATAAGGTCAGAGCTTGACAAAATGAAAAGTGAACAAAACAGGAGGGTCCAAAGCATACAGAGAGTGAATTTCGCCCCATATTTGTAGTGTGATACAAACAAAAACTAGAATCACATTGCTTTAACAGAGCACACATTTTTTTTGATCACTTCAAATAAAACTGACATCTATTTTTGATGTGAAATGTATCTTGTGTCCCGACACGGCTGTGTGCTTTTGACTTGAGAGCCCCCAAGAAGGTAGAGCTAAGGAGTACACACATTATTTGTTTGAGAATGCAGTTGAGAGATTTTTGTATTTTGATTCCCATAATCAGTGAGCCATTATCTTTTAGAAACATGAAAATGTTTATTTATTTCTGGCGTTACAATAATAGACCAAGATTGTTTTGGACACAAAAAAAGAACATTGCACGTGGACGATAAGAACATAAAATAAGCTTTCATGCTACAACACAATCGTTTAGGTCGGTCTACGGATCTTATGTTGGAGGTTGGCTAGTTGCTCCGCGTTGATGCCGCTGCCACCGCACACTATCATCACAAGAGGACCCAAAGGACTTGGCAGACGGCCTAAAAAGACAATATGATGCTAAATGTTTGCATTGCTGAGATTATGATGTTTATCATACCGAATGATAACTTTTACAGTCATGTAACAGTTAGACAGCCTTGCTAAGAACTGTCAGATGGAACATCGCTGGAGTGCAAGCTCTTATCAATGTTATTAATAATCATACACACAGGTTAGCTATAAACATACAGTGGGAGGGGCATGAGTGGATATTATGCACATAAAATGTAAAAAAGTAAAAGTTCTGAAACAATGATATCCGTGCCGTGTGGTCCTTCCTGGCCAGGTTCCAATATAACACACCACATTTTTTGTACATTTTTTAAGTTAAATTACAACCTGGCAATTGAAATCATGTGAAGATCCTACACGTAGTGCCCTGAAAAAAAGTTACATCCATAAGGAATACCTTCATCCTGCAGGCGGCGAATGACCCCACAGTAGACAGCTGCTAATGCAGCTCCACACGCCAGCTCCACCAACACACGCTCCTCATCTGCACACAGACAAAGAATGCCCCATTTTGGTAATGACATAATGTTGACATTATGAAGGAGTATGTTTAGGCCAAACTTTTGAGGTTAAGATGCATATCTCATTTGGTTTCCTTTTCCAACCACGAAAAAATGCTGTTATGTAAAACCGTGCATTGGGTTGGATACATGGCTCATAGTCTCATTGGAATTCATTTCATAACCGTCTTTTGTGGGTGTAGGTCAGTGAATTATTTAGTCGCCGTAGCAAACAGACCAACTTTACTCACCAAGAAAGGTTTCCACTGCATGGAGAGCTTGATGGTCCTCGACTAGTTCAGATATGATGGACAGCTCAGAAGACTGGCTGTATTCAAACGCCTTTGTGCAAACTGTCTTCGCTCCGAGACATTTAGCTTCACTGTATTCCAGGAAGACGGTTGTGTTGAAAGAGAAAGTGAACAATGATGAAGAGTTGAGGTGATGGGGTGGTTGTTTTCACCCTCCTGCCTACTGTAGTATGTAGTCGTGACATGTTCATCGTCATATGACCATGGGTGGAGACCCTTTATTAGTCATTACTTATTACTGCTTTGCATGCTAATACAGTGTCGGTTTGTCCATTGTGGGCTACTGTAGACATGGTGGGACAACATTGCAGCCTCTATGGAAGGCGACCCGCTCCCTCTGTAGACATAAAGGGCTCATTCTAAGCTAACGAAAACAAAACAATTCTTATTTCCAGGTGATTATGCACTAATTACAACATATTTATGCATATTATATATTCCTTCTGCCATGCCTGTTCCGCTTGATAAAACTAGATTCTACACACTGCACCTTTAATAAACAATCATAACATTTGCAAGAAGCTATGTCTCCAATAATATGATAATTACACTTGATGAATTGTTAAATATCCACATCCACATGTTTTCACCTTGTGATGTCATCCAGCGTGACGATAGTCCCTGCCTTCACTGCAGCATTGAAACAGTCTGCTCCCACAGTCTCCATAGCAACGATAGGTACATCCTCCCAGCCCACCGCTCTGAGGCCCTGGGCGACCCCGCAGAGGAGCCCTCCTCCCCCAACAGATAGAACCACAGCCCCTGGCTTCTGGTGCTGTCCCATGGAAGCCGCAATCTCTGAAATCACAGTGGAATGGCCCTCCCTGGTGTGTGTGTGTGTGTGTGTGTGTGTGTGTGTGTGTGTGTGTGTGTGTGTGTGTGTGTGTGTGTGTGTGTGTGTGTGTGTGTGTGTGTGTGTGTGTGTGTGTGTGGTGTGTGTGTGTGTTATTGGTACAAGTAGTATTACATGAAATTAGTATTAGTATTACATTATGACACTCCTCTGTGTGTGTGTGTGTGTGTGTGTGTGTGTGTGTGTGTGTGTGTGTGTGTGTGTGTGTGTGTGTGTGTGTGTGTGTGTGTGTGTGTGTGTGTGTGTGTGTGTGTGTGTGTGTGTGTGTGTGTCATTACCATAGCAATGGGTGGTCAAACGGAGGAACATAAGTCAGTCCTTCAGTCTCCATCAGTCTGACTGCCTCAGCATTGGCGTCATCCCACACCTGGAGACACACAACTTTATTATTAACATCTGTGTTGCATGATTTGTGCCTCAATGGTCAGATTGGCATTTCATTAAAACAATATAAACTTGTCATACGAGCACTTGCCTCATCATCCATCAGCATTTTCAATGTGCATTAGCTTAGCCACACAAACCACCAAATATCCCCCTTAATAAAGTGTAAAAACATTACCATTTACCTATATGTACAGTATATGGTTCTGCACATGATGCAGAGAGCCATGATTACACGACAACAAGTACAATGTACTGCTTCACCTTGCCTGTTATCTTCACAGTGGCGCCCTCATCCTGGAGCTTTTGGACCACAAATGGAGGAGAGGATGAGGGAACTACAATGGTGGCTGGAACACCCATTTTTCTGGCTACATGAGCTGCAGCCATACCTGCATTACCACCTAAACACATTATTAGTATGCATATTATTATTGTTATTATTATTATTATTATTATTATCCATACAGATACATTACATGTATGCTTATCTGAATATATTGTTACCACTTCAACATTTCTGCTGTATAGGAACACATTTGAGAGTGCTTGAGAAATGTGTTTGTCATGAATTGTTCAAATGATTTGCAATAACTAAAATATGGCAAAAGTATTATAAATGTCTTGATGTTGTGTGTATTGTGTAATACAAGGTGTCATGTAACCTGAAGAACAGACTATTCCTTTGGATTGCGTTGGCATCTGCAGATGAGAGGGAGAAAGAATAGAGATACAGGAGGTGTGTAGTAAGAAGAAGTAAAAAGCTTAGACACTTTAGTACAGTTCTTCACATTACATTACAGTACATTTAAATGTAGTCCTTGCAGACATCTTCATCAAAAACAACTTGCAGGTGAGGGTGAGATAGGCTGGTATAGTTATTTAATGGGCAGGTGTCAGTGACGTTGGGTAGGTGTGCTGCCCCCCGCGAATGCGATAATGTACACATATTTGTACCTTCAATGGATTAGTTTGATGACATTTAAGATTTATCAAAGACTCTTAATGAGAGGTTGAAAACCGTCTCTGGATTTATTAAGGTATCATGATTGATGAGCAGCCGTGAGCCTGTTTGTCATTGTCATAATAGGTTACTAAAGAAACAAAATCTAAATCTTACTTCTCAAATTATTAGATATTTGAAATTAAATCCTTGAGCACTGCTGTGTTGGACAGCGCAAGAAAGTGATAACGGTGCAGGGAGTATATAATGTGCAATGTCCCCCCCCTCCCCGTTGTACTGCACCTCCTCCCTGAAAAGGTCCAATGTCCCTGGCAGGTGTACACCACAATGTGATCAATTTAATTGTGGGAAGAATGTCCTTATGTGGTCATATTCATAATGGTAAACTGGTGTGTGTGTGTGTGTGTGTGTGTGTGTGTGTATATAATATATATATATATATATATATATGTATATATATATATATATATATATATGAATTAATATTTGAATATTCACACATTCTGTGTTATTTGCTAACTTCCAAGGCCCTACCTGCTGGCAGAGGTGACCGATACCACGGATCTTAAAAGATCCAGAGGGCTGGGAGCTCTCCATCTTCAGGTAGACTGGGGCGCCCAGACGCCTGGTCATGCCCACGCTCTCCACCAGGGGGGTGATGAGGTGAAAGGGCTCCGGCATGGTCAACTGGCAGTAAGTAGGCCTATTATGTCACATATTATACACAACCTCAGTCCAGTCATGGATCCAACATAAATAGGCCTACATATGACATATGATAGTCATGTTGGATGTACATAAGTACCACAAAACACATTACTAAGTCATCTCTTTTAGTTTGTTGTGATGGTTAAGTTCGTCCCTCAGTGTTGCCGTGAGGCAGCGTTTGGTTTCCTGTTATGAAATGTGTGTGATGGTTGTGATAATAACCAGTGAATATGAATAAACAGTGTTTATCCTCGATCATATCGTCGGCGGTTCATTGTGTTTGAGAGTAGTTATATAACACTTGGTTATATAAGGCTGATAATATGCACCTCAAGTTGCGAGGAAACAGGTTTAAAACAGCCTGGTACCGACATGATGCTGGATGTCACCAGCAGAACAAGCTCGCAGAAGGCAGCCTGAGTGGACGAGCGTTAACAAACGGTGCATTTCAAACTCTTATTCACCGTTTCATCGTCAATGTTACACTTGTCTTGATAGAAGTTTAACAGGACATGTATTATCTGTCATTATTACTAACATGGCTGCAAAAGAGTGCAGCATACTGAATGAAACACAAAGTTTACCTTGTCGGCCAGTAGGTCTGTGCTGTAGCCTACTAGTTGTAGGAATACTAGGAGGCGTCAACATGTGAGTGCTGCTGGTGACCCTGCACTGCTCAGCTTGTTAGAGCCGCTGGTCTGCTTGTGAACCATAAACCATGACGTGTGCACACACACGCACGCACGCACACACACACACACACACACACACACGGTACAAAGTCTACACAGGTTTTATTCGTGTCAATTCCAAGGACATTAGTAGTTAGATAGGATAGTGCATATACTGTAGGCCTACAGAACGTAGCTAGAGATACAACATCCAAAACAATGCATCATTCTCATAAATGGACAACTGTGTTCATGACATCATGTGTTGTTCCAAAGTCACACACACATATGTAAAATAATAATAAAACATATAATATGAGAATCTTGAGAATCAGATGTATCCACTGCAAGACAGTGGATACAGGTGTTTAAGATGTGTTCATCTGGCAGTCTGAAGTGTTTGGGAACGAACCAAGGACCCTTTCGGCTGGGACACCCCCACCACTACAGTATACTGCCCATCTTCTGATCCAATTATTTGGTTGCTACTGTGAAGTTTATGAATATGAAGTAATATAGTTAGAAACACACTATTCATTGCGTGGACTGCAGCAGGTATGCTATTGAGGTTTTTCTGCTGGTCACGTGATCATGTTGGAGGTGGTCAGTTAAACATTGCCAGAGTGTACATAGTCTCTTAATAGATAATACACAAGTGATTTGTATTGCTTCTTGTCCAACTAAAGGTGATAAAAATGATTGCTTGGCACAAGCCACACTGTTGGCCACCAAACAAATGCTCCCAAGCATGATGATGCTGAGGAATAGTAATATTAACAACCTCTACACCACATACGTGCATAGCATATAAAAATAGATTGGATTTAGCAGTGTGCGGCAAACAAAACTGCTGGGCTTTTTTTCCAAAACATACAATATCATAAAATGCTTTTCATTCAGGCTGTTTTTTCTGAGTTTTTTCTGTTCTTTTCAATCTCTTCTCTCCTTTCTTCACACCTTTAAATCCATATCAACATTTTCAGTATCCTCAATCCCCAAAACGTTCTTTATGTCAGAATAGACCGCTCATAACTCACATCATGTATGTACCAGGGCACGACTTCTCTCTACTAGTTTAGTCTCCGTGCCGTGGTACATACAAGTTGCAGACCCATAATGAGTGACACCAGTGTTTGTCCTACGATGACGCCCTGTGAATAGGGTGTATTAAACTTGAGTGGACAGAACCTGACTTACAATCAGACATTCAACATCACTTCCTCATCACTTTTCTCTCTCTGCATATTCAGTATCACAGTGACCTGTCACATTCTGTTGAACCATCAAAACCCGATCTGGCCATGGACAGTATCGTAATGGTCCAGTCCACTGTCCTCCATAATAAAATGGCTATTCAAGTGAATAAGCCTTAAGCTCAAATAGAAGTTGTTTTCTTGAAAAGCCATGCAGGGCTTCTTTGGATGAAAGTTGAACGTAACTGTTATTGTGTATGAACCCATTAAACCATCAAGCAAGAAACGGTGCATGTAGACTAGAATATTAGCATTCGACTGTCAGTGTTGTGACCTGAAAAAAACCTGCATTCATTCTCACAATGTCAGAAAACAGCACAAGCTGTTATTAAGCCCATACTCTGTATCAAAGTAACATTCACAATTCCCTAACCTTACAAGTGTCTTGACCTCTTCATCATGCCACTGACTGTTCTTCTGTTTAACATTCTACACTGTCTATTGCTTCTTGCTGTCCTCCAACATGCCCTGATTCTTCTCCCCTGCTGTGCTGGATTCTCTGGTGCAAAACGCAGGTGGTCCAGGTGCTATGCCAGGGACCGCTGTCTGGGCTTGATCCTGGGATATAGCTGGTGTGAGAGAGAGACAGAAAAACAGATACGTAGGGATGAGAGAGACATGAAAACAGAGATGTAGGATGAGAGAGACAGGAAAACAGAGATGTAGGATGAGAGAGACAGGAAAGAGATGCATGGTCAGTTTTATATTATGCCCAAACCATGTGGAAGCCGTTGTAATCACAGCTGTATAGTTCTGTATAATCACAGCTGTATAGTTCTGTATAATCACAGCTGTATAGTTCTGTATAATCACAGCTGTATAGTTCTGTATAATCACACCTGTATAGTTGTGTATAAAATCACAGCTGTATAGTTCGTGTATCATCACAGCTGCATAGTTTGTATCATCACAGCTGTATAGTTCTGTATCATCACAGCTGTATAGTTGTGTATCATCACAGCTGGGTATTAGTTTGTGTATAATCACAGCTGATATAGGTTGTGTCATCATCACAGCTGTATAGTTCTGTATACATACAAGCACTGTATAGTTTGTGTATCATCACAGCCGTGTATAGTTTTGTGTATAATCACAGCTGTATGTTGCTTCATCAGCAGCTGTATTCTGATATCACAGCTGTATAAGTTTGTGTATAATTCACAAGCTGTATAGTTGTTGTACTCATCACAGCTCGTACTATAGTTGTGTATAATCACACTGTTATAGTTGTGTATTAATCACAGCTGTATAGTTGTGTATAATCACAGCTGTATAGTTGGTATCATCACAGCTGTATTAGTTCTGTATATCACAGCTGTATAGTTCTGTATAATCACAGCTGTATAGTTGTGTATCATCACAGCTGTATAGTTCTGTATCATCACAGCTGGTATAGTTCTGTATCATCACAGCTGTATAGTTCTGTATATCACAGCTGTATAGTTCTGTATCATCACAGCTGTATATTCTGTATAATCACAGCTGATTAGTTGTGTGTATAATCGACAGCTGTATAGTTGTGTATTAATCACAGCCGTATAGTTGTGTATAATCACAGCCTGGTATAGTTGTGTATAATCACAGCTGTATAGTTGTGTTATAATCACAGCGTATAGGTTCTGTATCATCACAGCCTGTATAGTTCTGTGTAATTCACAGCGTATAGTTCTGTATCATCACAGCTGTATAGTTCTGTATCATCACAGCTGTATAGTTCTGTATAATCACAGCTGTATAGTTCTGTATCATCACAGCTGTATAGTTCTGTATCATCACAGCTGTATAGTTCTGTATCATCACAGCTGTATAGTTGTGTATCATCACAGCTGTATAGTTCTGTATAATCGCGGTTCTGATCCGGGAGGGGGGGTGGATATTGGTGGGGGTCCCCAGCGTCCCCACTAAATGCTACGCCCATTAATCCACTTATCGGCGCCTAAAGCATATGGGTCAACAAGACGTATCCCATTCACCAACGTTAATTTCGTAGCATAACTTGTTTTATCACTGGGTGACAAGCTGTTGACTTTTTTTTTTATTTCAAATTTAACTTTTTCTTTTTTTCTTAATTTTGTAATTTTGTTATTTTATTTAGAGCCTTGCGGGCGACTCGCGGGGTCCCTGCGGGCGACCAGGTGCCCACGGGCACCGTGTTGGCTACCTCTGTTCTAGAGGCTGTAACCTGCTTATTAGCCATCGTTGTGTGTGGTCGGTAACGTTGTTATAACCTACATTTAATGTTAGTGTAACAGCGTACTGGTTTTAAATAGCTGACAGTAATATGATTCATTTTATCACGTGTTTTGTGAAGTCCACATGGGGGACGCACTTTAGTTATTTTGCCCTGAGCGCCTGATTGCCTCGCGCCGGCACTGAGTACAGTGGGCACACGCAGTGTTGTTGTGCTCTTGTTATTATTATTATTATTATTATGATTAATAATAATGAAGGGGGACTTGTAGATAAAGGCTACGGGCATAATAGTTTTATCACCGATTGTTGACTATTGTCTATATGAAATACTAGTATCTAAGCAAATTTATAACGGCTGTTTGTAAGATTTGTGAGTAAGCAAAAAAAAAATTACCCATCTCTATTTGTCAATTTTATATTCCTATCAATTATACACAAACGATATGTGTGTGCATGTCACGTTTAAGACCTTCAAAGGTCAAAGCCTTGACAATAGTTCGACCAGTATTGTAATTTAAACATACAACTATTCAAGACTAGTTGTACACTTCATTTATTGAAATCCATTCATGGATATTAGGTTATAGTCGTTCCATGTTGTTGTAATTGAGTGTAATCTGTCTTGATATTATACAGCCCATGTCTCTGATCGGACGGACGTGATCACAACCCAGCCCACCGTCCTGGTTATGATCGGTGAGGTCGCCCGTCTCACCTGCTGTCTCACGGCGCCGTCTGAAGACATTCTCCAGGTCACTTGGCAAAAGGAAAAAGATGGAAGTTCCGGTCAGTGGGAAAATATCGCCTCACGCAGCAACTTCGATCAGCGTCACGGTGCAAGAGCCGTTTGTTGACAGGCTGGCGTTCGGAGAAGACTCTCCATCCCCGCTGTGGAACTCTTCCATCGTCTTCAGGGACGTGAGGCCGGAGGACGAGTCCTGCTACAGGTGTCTGTTCAGCGGACACCCTGACGGTGTGCTGACCGCCAACACCTGCCTCCGAGTCTCAGGTAGAAACCTGCTCTCCTTACATGCTTCACTTACAACAGGCACATGCAAGCCTACTTCCTTACTTGGAGTTGGGGTAATATTTTGTGCGCTGCAGCAACAGTTTTTCACACTATGTCCCTCCTGCATGTGCATAGATAAGAGATAGGGTTGAAAAGTTCCCCTTTAAAGCCATCTATGATGTATTGGAATGGTTGCTAGTGCATTTGAAAGGTATAAAGAGTCATTTATTAAACAGTTCTTGTACATGATGTTGCTTTTCCACAGAGCCGCCCAAATCCACGTTGACCACCTCGGACGGAAGGAAGGAATTATTGTTACCGAGGAGGGGAGGTTGTATATAATAACTGTGCCGCAGAATCTCACCTGGCCTCATGTTGTTTATAGGAGGGCTGAACAATGAATGGAAATATTATTGAAATGGCAATATGGCCAAGTGTAATATCCACATCAATGTTCTTCTAATAAGGGTAAAATGTGTGAATGTATAAGACCATGTTGAGATATGACATATAGAGATATGTATATTGTATGACTACATGTGTTACTGTGTATTATATTGTTTATGTGAGTAGCTGTGACTACCACTTTGTCCAGGGGGGAGCGCTGTTGCGCTGTGTATTGTTCTTATACTGTCACGTGATTGTGACGTCACTCCCTGGGTATGGAGAGAGGAGAGTCACGCCCTCCTCTCTCTCTTGGCGGGCTGACTCCGTAGAGAGCGGCCGCAGTGTGTTACATTGAATAAACAACGCCGAGTTGAATGGCTAAATAAAGACAACTGTCTGGACAGTACGATCCTGTTTGAACCTGTAGAATACTCACCTTCCCGCTGCGCAGGTAGACAAAAGGTACAAGTCTCCTCTGCTAACAGACCATTATAACTGAAGTGCTGCAGAGAGACCCTGCTGGTCTACACATGTTTTCCTCCAGATGTCAGAAAACGTGTTTGTTTGGTACAGAGTCCAACACATCACACCCCATGATGGTTTTCATATCTTTTTCAGTGAAAAGGAAAATGATGATGCTAAAATGATCATCCCACTAATAATAAAATAATTGCTAATATGTTGTTTTTTACTCCATGATTCAGGCTTGGTTTATACATCTCCTTTTCCCACAGACCTCCGGATCATCATGACAATCATACCCCTTGTTCTTGCTGTCGGTGTAGTAATCTTCCTGTTCATTAAATACAGGAAGAGCAGGTAACTGAGATTCACCAGCAGACATACCAGGGCTGGGCAATAACTCAATATTATCTATATTCATAGTTCTGTATCATCACAGCTGTATAGTGCTGTATAATCACAGCTGTATAGTTCTGTATAATCACAGCTGTATAGTTCTGTATAATCACAGCTGTATAGTTCTGTATAATCGCGGTTCTGATCCGGGAGGGGGGGTGGATATTGGTGGGGACATGTCCCCAGCGTCCCCACTAAATGCTACGCCCATGAATCCACTTATCGGCGCCTAAAGCATATGGGTCAACAAGACGTATCCCATTCACCAACGTTAATTTCGTAGCATAACTTGTTTTATCACTGGGTGACAAGCTGTTGACTTTTTTTTTATTTCAAATTTCACATTTTCTTTTTTTCTTAATTAAAAAAAAAAAAATATTTAGAGCATGCCTTGCGGGCGACTCGCGGGGTCCCTGCGGGCGACCAGGTGCCCACGGGCACCGTGTTGGCTACCTCTGATATACACTATATGGCCCTAAGTCAGTGGACACCTCTACTAATTGTTGAGTTCAGGTTTTTCAGCCACACCCATTGCTAACAGGTGCATACAATCAAGCACATAGCCATGAAATCTCCACAGACAAACATTTACAATTCAGAATGGTTCGTAAAGAGTTTGAACGCGTCATATGATGCCATCTTTGCCACAAGTCAGTTCGTGAAATTTCTGCCCAACTAGATCTGTCTGTGCTGTAGCCTACTAGTTGTAGGAATACTAGGAGGCGTCAACATGTGAGTGCTGCTGGTGACCCTGCACTGCTCAGCTTGTTAGAGCCGCTGGTCTGCTTGTGAACCATAAACCATGAAGTGTGCACACACGCACGCACACACACATACACACACACACACACACACACACACACACACACACACACACACACACACACACACGGTACAAAGTCTACACAGGTTTTATTCGTGTCAATTCCAAGGACCAGGGGTGTAAAAAGTACCCAGAAATTATACTTAAGTGAAAGTATGGGTACCGTCTCAAAATCTTACTCAAGTAAAAGTCAGAGTATCTGGCTAAAAACACACTTGAGTAAAAGTCAAAAAGTTTCTACTTTTAAATGTACTTAAGTACTAAAAAGTAAAAGTAAAAACTTTTTTTTATTGCAAGGCCATGGGTGCTCGTCTTGTCCGTCCACGCCGACCGTTTCGTCCTCTTCATCACTCGTACTATCGTTTGTAGTCATCTTCTGTAGCTTGTCACTCTGACTGTCTATTCTTCTGATAGCAGGTGTTTAATCAAAGATCCCCGCTGTCTAGTCTTGCACAAGGACCAATCAGCATGGGTATGGGCGGGTTCACTTTCCATTGATGGGGATTTGATTGGCTGTTTTTAAATAAAGTAATAAAACATATAATATGAGAATCACCATGCGCAATGCCAAGTGTTGGTTGCAGTGGTGTAAAGCACTCCGCAACTGGACTCTGGAGCAGTGGAAACGTGTTCTTTGCAGTGATGAATCACGCTTCACTATCTGGCAGCCTGATGGACGAATCTGGGTTTGGCGGATGCCAGGAGAACTTTACCTTCCGGAAAGCATAGTGCCTCCTGTAAAGTTTGGTGGAGGAAGGATAATGGTCTGGGGCTGTTTCTCAGGGTTTGGGCTAGGCCCCTTAGTTCCAGTGAAGGGTATGCTTAATACTACAGGATATGAAGACATCTTAGCCAATTGGGCGCTTCCAACTTTGTGGCAACAGTTTGGGGAAGGCCCTTTGCTGTTCCAGCATGACTGTCAAACAAGCTCATATACGTGTGATGGTCAGGTGTCCACTGACTTTTGGCCACATAGTGTAGCTGTAACTATAACTGCCACTAGAGGCTGCTAATGGGAAAACATCCAGCCGTCCATCCATTCTCTTCTGCTTATCCGGGGCCGGGTGGCGGTGGCAGCCGGCTAAGCAGGGCCCCCCAGGCTTCCTTTTCCCCAGCAACACTCTCTAGTTCCTCCTGGGAGATCCCGAGTCGTTCCCAAGCCAGATGAGATATATAATCCCTCCAGTGGATCGAGAGCTTCACCTTCTGGCTCAGCTCCCTCTTCACCACAATGGACTGGTACAGCGCCCGCATGAACAAGACCCGGGATACTTGAACTCCTTCACTTCCTTCACCATAGCCTCAGAATTTGAGGTGCTGACTCTCATCACGACTGCTTCAAACTCGGCTGCAATGACTGATGTAGCCAACAGAACCACGTCGTCTGCAAAGAGCAGGGATCCAATTCTGAGGTCCCCAAAATGGACACTCTCCTCACCTTGGCTGCGCCTTGAGATTCTGTCCATGAAAATCATGAACAGAATAGGTGACAACCTTGGCCGAGTCCAACACCCACTGAGAATGTGCTTGACGGACACTGCTCTCACTTTGTTTGTACAACGACCGAATGGCACTACCAATGGCCTCAGTACCCCATACTCTGCAGTACCCCCCACAGGATTCCCTTCTTCTAGTCCACTAAGCACATGTAGACTGGGCAAACTCCCATGCCCCCCTTAACAACCCTGCAAGGGTAAAGTGCTGGTCCACTGTTCCATGGCCAGGACGGAATCCACATTGTAACTCCTGAAGCTGAGGTTCGATAATCGGCCGGAGCTTCCTTTCCAGCACCCTGGAATAAACTTTCCCAGTGAGGCTGAGCAGTGTGATACCCTAATAATTGGAGCACACCCTCCGGTCCCCTTTTTTTCTGAAAATGGGGACCACAACCGCGGTCTCCACAGGTACTGTCCCCGACCTCCACGCGACATTGACTAGGTGTGTCAGCCATGACAGCCCGACAATGTCCAGAGCTTTCAGCATCTCAGGGCGAATCACCTGGCGCCTTGCCACTGAAGAGCTTTTTGACTACTTCTGCCAAGGATATGGGTGAGGCTTCCCCAGAGTCTTCAGACTCAGCCTCTTCCACAGAGGACGTGCTGGTCGGGTTCAGGAGTTCCTCAAAGCAGTTCTCCTCCCCGACTGAGCACAGCCTGAGCCAATCCCTGCTTTCCATTCCTGAACTGTCGCCGGACATTTTGCCAGAACTTCCTTGAGGCAAACCGAAAGTCCTTCTCCATGACCTCCCCGAACTCCTCCCACACCCGGGTTTTTGGTTCAGCAACCACTGAAGCCACGGCCCTTTTGGCCTCCCAGTACCCATCTGCTGTTTCAGGAGACCCCTGGGCTAAACAAGCCCGAAAGGCCACGACAGGCACCGACATTCTTTTGACCAGAGCTCCAAGCTGCAGCCTCTACAATGGAGGCTCTGAACATGGCCCACTCGGGTTCCATGTCCCCAACCTCCCCTAGGATGCATGAGAAGTTCTTCCGGAGGTGAGAGTTAAAGACCCCACGGACAGGGGCTTCCACCAGACCTTCCCAGTTCACCCTCACTACACGTTTGGGTTTACCAGGTCTGTCCGGCAGCCTCCGCCGCCATCTGATCCAACTGACCACCAGGTGGTGATCAGTTGACAGCGTTGATTATCGATCTTTGGACTGAGGTGGTCCGGTACCAGGTTCACTTGTGAACCACCCTATGTTCGAACATGGTGTTTGTTACACCACCCTGCAGGTGGTGAGCCCACAGGGAAGCGACTCCACGTCGTCCTTTCGGGCTTGGCCTGGCCGGGCCCCGTGGATCCACCAGATGCTCGCCGACGAGCTCCCCTCCCAGGTCTGGCTTCAGAAGGGGGCCCCGGTTTCCCTTGTCCAGGTGAGGTGACATCGTTTTTAGGAAGTCTTTTCATAATGGGGTCTTTGAATCGCTCTTGGTCTGGCCCTTCCCCTGGGACCACTTTGCCTTGGGAGACCCTACCAGGGGCTAATTCCCCGGACAACACAGCTCCCAGGGTCACCGGGGCACCCAAACCCCCCCACCACGATAAGGTGGTGATTATTTGGGGGGGTAATGGGAAAACATACATAATAATAATGATGATGATGATGATGATGATGATGATACACTTTATTTGTATAGCACCTTTCATACAAGAAATGCAGCTCAAAAAAGAAATGATATGCACTTCAGTGCTTTACATGACAAAGAACATAAAAACATGAATGTGACATAAGATGGAAAATAAAACCAAAAAGCTAAAATAAAATACAGAAAATGGAAGAATAAAATAGAATAAAAACAAAGTCAACAAATAGCATTCAGAGAAAAATAAGCCTCTCCTTGACCTTTGTGTTTTTTCTCCCAAATCATTCTCTGAATTCCAATCCTCTAATCCTGTTCCCAACCCTCAATCAATATGAGGCCATTTGCTAAATTGTTTGCAGCAAACAAGGCACCTAAAACTAAACAGGGAAGCAGAGAATAACTCTGGAGACATGAGTAAATCCTTCAGGTTCAGAGTCAAAAGATCTGGATATGATACTCATCTGGATATAAGTCCCACAAAGTGCCCACAACATGAAACATTAGCTCTCTTTGGTCCACATTAGGGTCACCTATGTATAATTCAACTTCAATACCGCGATATAGACCAAATGTTATTGTAGGTATTTTTCATGTATTTGCTATTTTGCTATATTACATAGTTTCCTTGTGGTGTGTGTATGTGTGTGTGTGTGTGTGTGTGTGTGTGTGTGTGTGTGTGTGTACTGTTCCGTTACCCCGAGCAGATTCCTTGGCACATATCCCTCAGGGTCGCCGAGCCGTGCCCACCACCACTCCGTCTCCACATCATCAGAGCGTCGCAGGATGGCGAGGGCCTCCCCCTCGCTGAAGCTCAGTTCGTCGGGCTGCTGGGAGTGGTAGTCCCAGAGAGCGTAGGCTGAGCCCTTGTTCATCACGCCTAGCTTCTCCTGCACACCTGCAGTCAGAGCAATACCTCTGTGTTAGTCTGGCTGATGAGGGAATTAATCCCCTGGTCAGTTACTGCTCGGTGCAGGAGCAGATTTGTATTTTTTTAGACAGGTTACATTTGTGCAATCTGTCACTCATTTGCACATCACATGTCACACCCTCCACTTCTACTGCCTAGTTCTCTGTGTTTGTGGGTGTTGGTGGACGCTCCCTGCGCTGTCTTCACTTTACGTGTGTGTGTGTATTGGGGGACGGTCCCTGCCTAATTACCGACTACACTCACCTGTCCTGCCGATGGCACCTGCAGCCAATCTTTTATCAACCACCCTGTAAAAGAACCCTGGCTTTCCGTCGACTCATCACCAGATTGTTGTTGGTATCACGGCGTCAGTATTCATGCTTGGCTTAGTAGATGTATTACCTGTACCTGTTACCCGCAACTAACCGCACTCTCCCCGGTCCAGATCCTGTCTCCGTATCCCAAACCCAGCCTGCCATCCTGCTACCCTTTGCCTGCCGGTTACCACCCTGCTACCTCCTGCCCGCCCTGTCCCCTCCTGTTATTCATCTATTCATCTCATTACCCTTTTTTCCATTTATATTCCATCAAATCTCCAGTAAATCCATTCTGCACGTACCTACGCCTCCGTGTCTCTGTGTCTGCTCTTGGGCCCTGTATACAGGATTGTAACATCACATCAATGATAGCATGTCTAATATGTGAGCAGGCGTTGCTACTGTCTGCTGGGAAGCTCTCAGACTCACGCACAGAAGTAGGAGAGTAGTGCACCTCTAACTTTGTGGGCCAATGCATTTTGTAAAATCAGTCACACTACAAAATGCTACCAAATAAAATGTATATAGTTATTTATTTATCCTAAAAAAAGGAATAATCATTTATTTGTTTCATTCAAAATATATTAATATGAACTTTTTTTTTGCAGAATGGTGTAATTATTTTCTTGACGGGAAGCACACACAAAAACATAGCTTTTTCGTCCTGTATGGCCTCCCAGGGCACCATACAAGCTAGAACCGCTGCTGGCTGGTAGTGTGTGTGTGTGTTCTACCTCAGTATCTATCCATTCATAGCCATCCATGCATCCATCGATCTATCCATCCAGGACTCCGATCTAAAATGATGTCCACCCACCATAGAGGAACTGGGAACACTGAGAGTAGCCCTCCTCCATCTCTTCACATTTGTCCGCTGCTGTTTCCACATCACTGATGGTGGTAGCAAAGATGGCTGCTCCAGATTCCACCAGCATCTTACAGAGCTGTACACTGTTGCAGGAGGCCGCACAGTGCAGAGGTGTCCTAGAGGTTGGGACGGAGACACAGATGACAGGTAGCCCTAGTATAGTGAGCTGGAGCAGAGTTAGCCATAGCACAGTTAGCTGTTGCACAGTTAGCCATAGCATAGTTAGCTGTAGCGTAATTAAACTGACCATCCATCACTGTCAGCGGCATTGACGTTTACGCCAAAATCCAGGAGGAACTTGACAATGTGTAGATGTCCGGCGCAGACAGCGTTATGCAGAGGTGTGATCCCCTCATCATTGGGCGTGCTGGGATTCTCCACCTGAGGACAGAATACAGGGGGACCAGGAGTAGAGAGAAAGACTATGTTGAAACAGAACCATTTAAAAAAACAAAACTGTGCATGGTTATTTTACATACATATATATATATATATTTTACATGTGTGGTGATACTCTCTAACACATCAGTCATAAATGCTACAATACTTAAAGGGGCAATTGATCATTTTAACCTTGACAACATTCAGACACAAGGTGTCACACTCTACTCCCTCCCCCCCTTCCATTCCAGTGGTTGCCAGATTGTTGTACAACCACGTGATACTAGCATGGGTATACTATTGCCTCACAAGCCTTGTTAGAAGCAAGAACAAACGACATCTTCCAGACATATACAAAACATTTACTATGGACCGTAAAAAGTTTGAAATTATTAGTTCCCAATCATAATATTTTTGGGTGGAAATGCAATACTTACTACTATTTTGCACTTTTCTAGAAGGTCTGTGGGTGTATTATTTAAAGATATAGCATCATAGCGTCAGGCCCCACGAACGAAGACTCCGTCAAACAAGGGAGTCTTTCTGCGGGAGTCCGTCGAGGGAGTTCTACAGCTAAATCTTCGTCCTTCCTTCCACCCATCCTAGCCATGTGCCTAGACTCCTAGACCATGTGCCTAGACACCGAGTGGAGGGCCGAAGCCGCAACCCCTCCAATCTCCTCTACCCAACGATCTAAACATACACAGACCTTGATGTGAGAGGGTGACTTGGCAATCGGCGGTCAAGAAAACTGAGACCATTCTGGCCTATGCCGCCCTCCAGTCTCTCCACTTCTTGGATATCACAGAAACCAGGATCATCCCGGAAAACAATCACCTGAATACAATTTTTTTTGCCATATTCGGCCTGATGCTCATCCATTCTCCCTCTACCCACAGAGCTGGGAACCAACTCAACCTTGTTTTCACAAGGTCCTGCGCCACTTCGGCACTCACTGTTACCCCCCTCCCCATGTCTTACCACCATTTCTTCACTTTCTACCTCCCCCTAAAATCTCCCAACTCCCTCCCCACTACTCACATCGTCACATTGTCCTTCTACTCTATCCGCAACTGTCCTCTCATCACGACCACCCCCCAACAATCGTTCTATCTCTCTCAAAACAACCTGCTTGACCCTCATCAGTCAGGCTTTATGGCCGCACATTCCACAGAGATGGCCCTGCTCGTTGTAATTGAGTCCCTCCGTACGGCCAGAGGCTCGTCCCTCTCATCTGTGCTCATCCTTCTTGACTTGTCTGCTGCGTTCAACACATTGAACCACTAGATTCTCCTCTCCACTCTGGCAGAGCTTGGCATTGCTGGAACTCGCATTATCCTCGTTCACTTCCTAACTGACAGATCGCACCTATCAGGTCACATGGAATGGCTCCCTGTCCAGACCCTGCACCCTTGACACCGGATACACAAAATTTCTAGGCTCTGTAATTACATGCCACTGCCTCTCCTATCACTGCTACGCAGACGACACCCAACTGTTCCTTTCCTTCCCCCCCTCTGACATCCAAATCGCAACACACATCTATAAATGCTTGGCTTACATCAGCAAATGGACTACTGCCAACCAGCTGAAGCTTAACCTAAACAAGACTGAGCTTCTCTTCATGCTGGGGAAAGACCCTCAGATGGACCTACTGAATCAAACCCTTACAACGCATCCAGAGCGCAGCAGCGTGCCTCGTGTTCAACTTACCAAAATTCTCCTCTGTAACCCCCCTTTTCCAAGACCTCCACTGGCTCCCGGTAATCACTTGCAATAGATTCAAGACACTTGTACACTTGACCTAAAAAGCTGTCAGTGAAACTGCTCCCACCTACTTCCAAACATTAGTCAGACCCCACGCCCCAGCTCGAGCGATCCGCTCAACAACTTCAGCTAGACGACTGGTACCACCTTCACTAAGAACAGGCAAACATTGCTCTGCCAAGTCCCAAGTTCTCTGTTCTGGCACCACAGTGGTGGAATGAACTCCCGAATTAGTTCACCTGCACTCTCCAGAACCCCCCCCCCCTGCCTTCCCTCTGCGAACCCTAGCACTAACTTGCATGTTTCTATGTCTTGGCATTATTAATACTATTAGTACTTCACATTGTGTAGCATATTATATGTTCTTAGATTTTGGTAATGTCGCTTTGGATAAAAGCGTCTGCCAAATGCCCTAACTGTAAATGTAAATATATTAATCTTGATTAAAATTAATCAATTGAACCTTTATGACCACAGTGTTGCATAAGCGTTTTGATGGTTCTTTGAACTGCAGGCCTACATGGTGGTCTACCACTTGCCTCATATATGATTCTCTGGACCAAGTCAAACTCTCCCTCCAGCGACGCGTCCAACAGAAGTGCCAGGGGGTTGAACTTCACCCTCAGCCCATGGCCGATACGCTCCGAAGTTGACTTCTTCAAGTTGGTGCGTTTAACCTGGGAACGTGTGTGTGTGTGTGTGTGTGTGTGTGTGTGTGTGTGAGAGAGAGGGACAGTAGGAAGTAGCAAGGCGACAGAGTCAAAGATACAGGACATCAAGCAAAGGACTGTTAATTGATTAATTAAATCTGCACAATGTATGCTTTCCTATTAGCAGCCTCTAGTGGTTTGTGCTACAGTTAGAGCTATAGAATTAGAATTTGTCCACAGTGGGGGTCAAATGTACTAGAAACTTTCTAGTTGAGATACTGTATATTTTACAGAATAAAAAGCTGCAGGTTTAACTATTAATAAGGCAGCAAGAGGAAAATAATTGTGGAAACATCATGGAGGAAAATAGTTCTAATAAAGGACAATATATTCTGAATACGTTTAGAAGGCAATCCGTTTGGCAGATGTAAATGTTGGCAGATGTTGGAGTTTTAATAAAATAGTTTTATGTGCATTGTGCGCACTGTGACATTTATGCCTCTCACGAAAGGCAGTTTCGTTGTAAATGAGATAGAGGTGGGGCCTGGTTTTTTCTCCACCTACCTTGGATGGGGCTGGCAGTCTTGGGGATGGGAGCGAGGGAAAGGAGGGGATTTGACCAACAGGGCTCTGGGCCGAGCTTGAAACTCTCTTGATCTTGTTATTGTTGTTAAAATCTTCCGGCTTATCACACGGCTGTGAAGGACTGGGCAGTGGGGGTGGGCCCACGTAGCCCGTTGGTGTCAACGTAACCACCGTCTCACCAGCTGTTTCTGTTGAGACGGAAGGCGGGGATGAGTGGCGGACATCTGAGGTCAGGTTTTGCCTCTTGGCCTCTGCGGAGACGCTCCGCTTGGTCTCCTCCACGTCTCCGTTCTCAGGGTGGATGTTGTCTATCTCAGGCAGGGGACTGCCTGGCTGATAGAATGGGGTGCCTGGAGGAACAACACGCACCATGATGCAAAATAGACTCTATAACACGTGTTATCACACTGTTGATGTTTATTTTTATTTACTAACGCCAAATAACATTTGACAAACAAGTTTATTACTAATGAAATAGTTATTAACGGATTAATTTAAGAATTCATTTGTAAAATGGAAACTTTGTAAAATGGAAAATAAATAATAGAATTTGCCTCTGTATTGGGAAATGAGTGCGTACAAAGTATAATACAAATAATAATAAAAAATTAATGACTTTTTGTAGAGTTGTGTATATATATATAAAATAATGCTATAATAATGTATGGTTGTCAGGCACACCTGCACACTGTTTGGGAACCGCTGCTGTTCGGGCCAATAGTTTTTTCATGAATTACTATTTTGGAAAATATTTAGTGAGTTTGAGAAATCTGCAATATCTCCTAAAATTAAATATGGCTAATGCAATAGTTTAGTTACATACATGTTGACTGTGTATCCATAATCCATAAACATAATCATTACTATGATTTGTGAATCAGTGAGCGATATTGACTGTGTATCTATTATCAATAAGTATAATCATTACTACTAATGGAGCCTCACCTGCCCCTCCTTCAATGCCCCCGGCCAGAGTGTTGAACCTAAAGAAGAGAACAAAACTTTATTGACACTAACGTAGGATCTTGACAATCAAGGCAGCCAAAAGAGAGGGTTTAGAAAGCCTCAATAATAACTCACAATCATAATAATAATATTAACAATAATTATAAATAACATATATCTGCCTAAACCATCCTAGGTTCCTGCTGTTTAAAGTGGTGGAAATTAACATCGTACATTTATCATTGTAAAAGTACTGTACTTGAGTATTTATATTTTTTGCCACTTTATACTTTTACTCCACTACATTTCTATTGTAGTTATATAGAATATATAAAATATAAATACATTAGAATAAAGTGATAAACAATAAAGTGAATAATCTAATGCATCAATAATTATAATTCAATAACAACATATATTATTCTGAAATGGACCATTCTGCATAATGAGTACTTTTACTTGTAAGTCAATTACTTTTTAGAAAAGTTGAGTTACGTAACATTTTCAATGCAGGGCTTTGACTTAACATTTACATAACAGAGTGTGGTATTACTACTTTTACTTAAGTAAAAGATAAGTAAGTAAGTACTTCTTCCACCTCTGGCTTTTAATCTGTGAGATTGTGTGGGGGGCCTGCTATGCCCACATGTACGTCACGTAGGCCACACCTCTGGTACAGCAATTTCTGTATGTTTGGTCCCTGGGGCCCCTCTGGTTCTGTGATGGAGCTGCGCTTCTTCAAGGGCCGCGGGGCATTGCTAAGGCGACGGCGCAGCACCTCGAGGTCGGCGTCGCTCTGGTATCGC